>CABFOQ010000073.1:38759-51488 GCA_900660455.1 Gephyroberyx darwinii | reverse complement strand
TCTCAGAGACGTCCGTGTACTTGGTGAAAACCAAAGGCACCGCAATGTCAGCCTTATCCAGCTGGTTCCAGAAACGGGACATGCAGCACGCCCTGGTGATACAGGGCCACGCCATGATAATGCTTGATGACTTCCACTACAATGCAATTTGTCACGAATCCTGATGAAGGAAACAATATTTATCTCCTCCCCGGTATCCTGGTATGTGAGGAACAAGATTTCCGTGCGCCTGACTACGTAGAGTGCTCCAATATCGTTAGATAGTTAGTAGTGAATAGTTAGATAGTAAATCCATAATGGAAATAAAATATACCAGCATAGATTGTAACTGAACTGATTAAAACCAACCGGATTGATGTTTCTCTCTCTGTCCCGTCTTGCAGCTAGTCTACATCACATCAAGGTATAGGGTACTGCAAGGAAAAACAGCCCCGCCCGCCTGCTCAGCATCCCAGAGACTCAGAACTGGACCAGAGGAAAATATAAGTCAAGGTAACGAGAATACAAAATATAACTTCCGGTGATAGCTTTCAAACTAATAGCTTTACTGAGGATTATGTTGCAATGTTGTTAAAGTAATACAAAGCACCAAAGTGTACACATAGAAAATAATTAAGGATGAATCTGTTAATTAAAATACAATTAATGTTTTCACAGCGTATATTCATAGCCGTGAATTGACACATTTTACGCTTTATTTTGAAACTAAACTCTCCCTGCTTCCAGTATTATCCTGAACACTGGCTAGCCTGACGCAACAGCGGCCGTCGTTACGTACGCTGTCTGCGGTACAGGAGGAGGAGGGGCGTCGTCGTCGTACAATCCAACCTCTATCCAACCATCATCTGCTTGTTTCATCAACATTTAGACATTAACTTTCTGTGGGAACTATTTAATAGAATAACAATGGACACAGGACTTTTCCTCTAGGATTGAATTCTTTGCGTCAGATGTAAAGATGGTCAAAATGTAAAACACTTCTGTCCTATTTAAAGGAAACCACAGCGAAAATGAACTGTAAGGAATATTCTAGGAATTTCATAGGAATATTACAGTGATGTCAGAGGAGGTTGGAAAATACCATAAAGAAGGATAAATGATATGATAATCTTTGGTGCTTTAGGGACTGAGCACCACAGTCCCAAAAGCAACACTGTAGTGATTTCTTGTCAGGGGAGTAAGTGCTATGAAGTATTTTAGTATTTATTACTATATTATTTAAAGTATATTAAAATATACCAAAGAACAAAAAAAAGGCCACAACCTACATTGCTGCATATGTTTTTAGGTCTAATTATGCTACTGATTTATGATGGGGAAATTGTCCTTTGTGACCGAGATTAGCCTACCTATTATAGGCAAAGCGAGCAGATGGTGGCAAATAATAGATGAATAATGCCAAGTCATTATACGCCCAGGAGAGCTGTTTCACATTGTGCAAACATTTCTCCAACATCTGAAAAAAAGGGAATTCTCTAATCAGACTATTACATGTTAACAACCCTTTATTATTGCCATTATTATCAAGCATAGGCAAGCTTCTAGACAAGACCTCCCCCCTCTGTTTTAGAAATAAACTGCATTTATTTTGAACACCAGTCGGAGACAGTTTATGTGAGTGTGAACGCAGGCAAAAACAGATACATTCAAGACCACAGTGTTTATAACCTAATAAGATAAGCCCTGAATAAATCAGTAATTTATGAAAAGGTGATCAAAGGGCAAAACGAAAGAGATTGGCAGTCAAACACATAAGCCTGGGCAAATCTCAATCCAACTTAATCTAATGAGAGAAAGAGAGAGGCAGAGAGAGACATAGAGATGGAGGAAGTGTGTGTGTGTGTTTGTGTATGTGTGTGTGTACTCATACACACACACATGCTTGTGAGCATCTGCCCTACTGTTGGACAGCTCATCCACTATCTTCTGATATCTCTTTGTACTCTATATCAATGTATCACCTTGAGTAATCTTCTAAATGCCTTTACAACTGTATTATACTGACATATTACACCTGCACTAGAGCACCTGACTGCCCTCCAAGGCAGGAAGTAAAGTCAACATAAAGAGGGCATGGACATTCCCCCCCTTCCATTGACTTGATGATATTTGCTGTTCATGTTGCAGTGCTGGGCTTTGATCAGTATGTTCAAGCAGCTCATTCCTAGCAGGGTCAAAGGTCTGATGTGGGAGATATGGATTGGCTAATCAAACCCTACATTGGGTTTCTGAGATAAGACAGCCAAATGGAGGTGATGGTGGAGAGGGAAAGGGGCAGACTTTGGACCCACTTCATTCACTCTTCTTCTTAGCTACTTGTCGCGGAGCCTTGGTTTCTTTCTCTTCCTGTGGCCAACATGAAGATTGATTTTGCCCCCAGGGACATACCCCTCCAACGGAGACTGCAGACAGCCGCCGTGCTGCAGTGGGTCTTCTCCTTCCTGGGCCTGGGTGAGTGTGTGTGTGTGTGTGTGTGTGTGTGCACTGGACTTCATACACTTTCATTGCAATAGCTGTTACCTCACATCTGGACATACTAGATAGTGTCAGTCAAGTGATTTTGCTACTGGAGTAAAAATCTGCTAAACTCTTCTGTTTAGCAGATTTAGTAGATAGTTAAAGTTTGGTTGTGATTGGTGCATGTGGGCGTGGCCAATCACATAATGGCTCATAAGGTAGAGTAGGTTTGCATGATCACTATAAAACATGGTATCCAATTCAAAGTGTTTATTTATCTAGCTACCTCCATACAAACCAATTTGAAGTAATGTAATGATAACAGGATGAAGACCATTTTGCATCGTTCATTTTTCCAAGGGTCTCTCCAAAAATTATTGGATTTCAGACTAGACAATAGATATTTTGTATATATCACAAATTTCACGCCAAATACTCACAAAGAAGCCTGTCTCTGTGTTTGAATGGAAAGCATGTACCCCTCCCATCCTGAAAGCGTGCATGCATGCATGCATATGTCCACAACCATCAATTAACTGCTATACGTTTGACCCGACTTGAGCAGACATTAGTCTGCTTGGATATGTTGCATTGTGTTTGGTAAGTGAGGACTGTTAGGTTTCAGTGTATGTTATTAGATATATAGATAGATAGTAGGAGACGACTAGTCTGAATATCTGACCTGAGCACCTCTCTCCCCAGCGCCGACCTGCATCTTCCTGTTCATTTACCTGCTGTTCACACGCTATTGGTTGATCAGTGTGCTGTATGCTGTTTGGTGGTTCAACGACTACAACACTCCCTCACGTGGTGGCCGCAAGGTGCCCTACCTGTGTAGCCTCAAACTCTGGCACTACCTGAGGGATTACTTCCCCGTCAAGGTGAGATGATGACAATAAATGCTGCAAACAACTATATGAAGGTTGTTGTATAGGGTCAGTCAGTCCACCGTTTTAGGTTTGCAATATACCAGAATTGAATTGCCCTCAAGTCCATGTGGGAGGTCAGAGAGAATCTGAACATCCGTGCCAGTAAACATCATCTCATTCTCAATCTCCCATCTCTAGCTATGCACAAGCAGTGGCTCCTTGGCCATTATCTCTGTTCAAGGCAGGCCGAAGGCAAATGGGACCACTGATAATGCCAATTATGGAATGAGGTCCCTCCATTCCCTCTAGTCTTATATACATATCCACTTCCATGGTCTTATTCTGATGCTATTTTGTTGTCTGATTACATATATTAATGTAATAGCTTTTCAGAGTGTGTGTATGTTTCTGTGTCTGTGCCTGTGTCTGTGTCAGTGTCATCACTGTTGGCAAGTTCCCAGCATAATGAGAGTAGAGAGAGAGAGAGGTTTGTTTGGAATAAACAGAAGAAGAACTGGGTAGTTAGCATGAGCAGCGATAGCCACCATGGCTGGACAGACAAAGAAAATAGCGCAACCTACAGAAACTCAAACGCCATCAACAGAAAATCCAAGGAAACAGTACTGGACACACTGTTTGATTGACAGATGATCTCTGGGAAGTGGAGTGCAGAAACACCACAGCAATGAGCGCTGAGCACCAAAGACATCATCAAACAAGAAAACACAAATCTCTTGGGTTAGCTCTTTACGACCTTGAGTAACAAACACAAATGAGACAAGGTGCAGCTGTAAATCCCCACCCTTAGCTACTGCACACCTGAAGCTCCCTTTGACTGGTAGAAAAACATAAAATATACATGGAGCTTGTATGGAAGTTCAATGCCCAATGCCCTTTTTTGCAGGTTTACACTAGCATCCCACCAGATGACGCTGCAAACCACTGACTTTTCAGTGTTCAGCCGGCGTGATAGGGAAATAAAACGCTGTTACTCCTATTAAATATGGATCGGCCATTAGTTACAGCCATGACTATTAACCTCGATAACATAAGGCCGAACTAACGTAACCCCCAAACTGAAATACCTCTTTAGAAATGAATCCTTTTCAAGTGGTGGATTGGCTCAGAAAGGATGAAACCAAGTGAACATGGAGTGCCTGCCAATATCAACATGTGTGATGTGTGTTTGTGCACATTCTCTCAGGATCTGGACTTGACAGGGCTCACTCAATATCAATCCTGCTCAATTTCCTTTCCAAAAAACACTGCAGCATTGTTTTTGAATCTTGTTGTCAGGAGAGATGGTTTCCCAGCTAGACTTCAGCCCATAAAGGCCACTGAGCGGCCCTCTTGCTGGCTGTGGTGTCCATCTGGTGGTCATGTCTGGGTAGTGCATATACACAACATAAAGTGTTAAATTTGATAATTTATTTCTAATCTTAACAGGCCCAGTATTTTTCCAATGCAGAAAGCATCTTTGCTCTTGGGTGTGAGGTTTTCACAAGCGACAGATCTGGTGTGCATATAATGTGAGGTATTCAGGGGGAACAGAGTCTCTGCTGCTAGCATCTGCTCCATTAGACGGGTCTACATCTTGCCCTTGAGCAAGACTTTGGACTGGACTGATAAGAGAGAGCACATCAACAGCAAAACAGTTCAACAGCAGATATTATGCATCAGCAGAAATTAGCTGATGCATTGCTACAAACCATTTGGATATATTTGTTAAATATTTACTTTGCTTCAGGATGTTGGAAATTGTTTTAAAAGTTGTTTATTTAAGGGATATATAAAACACATATAAGACATACAAAAGATCCTTTTAGCAACAATATGTATCTTTCTGGGTGCTTAAGAAAAACCAAACCTAGCCACGCATTCACAATATAAATATATTTTTAAATAGAAGCCAGAATCTTAAAAACAACATGTTTCCATCTGATATTCAGGCCTATTTATATCTCTGATGACTAAGTGGACCATGTCACTGTTTATATGAATTGACCTTTGCAGCCATAGTTGATAAAGCAATAATTGGTTTGGTTATATTAGTTGAACTATCTCAGTATCAAAGATTCTTGTCCTCTATATCATTTTACATCACAAAAAGACTAATTGGGAATTTCTGAGATTATGAAATGTGACATAGCATGTCACAGGACCCACACATAAACAAGGGCACACTTTGGACCTTGTTATAACTCTCAATAGAAATTACATCCATTACTGGCATTGCTGTTACTGATCATTATTGCGTTTATTTCACTGGTGCTTTTTAATACTGAACACACTGTAAAGAAACGCTGCCTTGACTCAGCAGCAGTTGAAAACTGTATGGCTCTTTTTAACAGTCAAACTCTTTTATTGTCAGTTATGTAACAGAGTGGTTATATGCCAAGCTAAAGGCTACCATTGGTTCTGTTGCCAAAGCTGAAGTAAATAAAATAAAAAACATATATATACCAAGGTTCCCTGAAAAAATGGAGAGTGACGACTGAAGAGAAAACGTCACAGAACGTAAATGGAGAAAACTAAATTTCAAATCCATTATGACAGTTTTAAAGGCAGCCTTTCATTTTATATAATCAGGGCATGAAAATTGCAAGGAGAGCATACTTCTCAAACATAATGACATTTAAAAAAAAATTCTGCTGATCTGTGTGCTCTAAACCATTCCTTTTTAAAACATCACTCTTGAAAAAGAGCACTCTGGACTCAGCCAGTCTCAGCAACTATAAACCAATTTCCAATCTGTTGTTTCTCATCAAAATTCTGGTGAAACTGTTCTAGTGAAGGTTGTAAATAATCTCAGAATCAACTGTGATGAGAAAAAGACCTAAGTGTGTCCTTTGACACAGTTGATCACAACATTCTTATTGACAGGTTGGAAAAGTGGGTAGGCGCTAAAGTGGTTTTGGTCCTATCGAACAGATCCAGACTCTTTTGTCTCAATCCATGTGGAGTGCCGCAAGGCTCTATTCTGGGTCTGCTACACTTCAGTGTTTATATGCTACCACTAGGGGCCATCATCCGCAAGCATAATATTGATTTTCATTGTTATGCGGATGACACACAAATTTACATAGCGGTTACAGCAGAAAATATTACCCCCCTTGATGGCCTTATAAATCTCAGACATTAATGTATGTCAATATGTAATGTATGCATTAATGTAACTTTCGAACCACATATAAGGAATATAACTAATATGGCAGAGAATATAACAAAGGTCAAAGCAAACGGAGAATTACAACGTGTACAGAATGCGGATGCTAGAGTTGTAACTGCAGTATTGCAGTCCCTGGCAGAGCCCTCAGATCTACAAACTCTCTGCTCCTCACTATTCCAAAAACACAGATGAAGACTTATGGTGAAGCTGCATTTAGCACTTATGGACCAAAATTATAGAATAGAATTGTCTCCTGTTGAATCTGAGGACAATTACAGAAGCTTTTAAGCGCTTACTCAAAACACACCTCTTTAGCCGTGCTTTTACCTAGGGACTGTTATCACTATTTATTATCATTTCTTATGTATTTATTTATTTACTGTTATTATTTTATGTTGTTTGAAAATGCAATCGCTTTGTATCTCTTCTTTTAGTCTCTGTTTGTGTGGCTGTCTTTAATTTTTATCTGCTTTGAATCTGTGCATTTTTAACTTGATGTAAAGCATTACCATTGCGTTGCATGTACAAAATATTTTTATATCCGTTTTTCAGGTAATGTGTGATTACACCTCTTCATATGTCTTCATTGTCTAGTTATCCAAGGCACTCAGCACGTGCATGTCCTCCATAATAGTAATAGTACATGTTTTGCAATGAGGAAGCCCCAGTTAAACAATCCTCTCGTCAAATGGAAGAAAATCTATTTAATCTATTTATTTCCTCATCCATTCGTAATAAAGCAAAATAACCTGAGATACCGACACAAGTTGATGAGTACTATCAACACTTTCTTTACGCTGTAAATGATAATGGTCTGCATTTCATAGCAACAAAGATGAGAGTTACAGGGATCACACTTTCTACTTTGAGAAAACTAGAATTTGCTGTGAATGATTCCCATGAATCTCATGTGAATGTGTACTACCCTGAGGAGTATGTACTTTCCTTGCTCGTCAAAAGAAGTTAAATACCAATTACTTCCCAGGAACAAAATTCCCTGTATCGTGCTCATCTCATATATCCTGTTCAAAGTGAATTATTTACAGCATCATCTGACTGTATGCCACATTAAGTTTGAAATAAAGAGTCAATGTTAGGGTGAACAGCGGCAGTGTCCTTCAGAGAGCCTGATTGAGGTTTGTTTTCCCACCATCCCTAATAGCACCGTCACTAACTTGGAGTAAGACCTCACCAGCTGATCACATAATGTGTGATGTGTTGGGTTTCTAGAAAAGGACATGATTACGTTCAGACAGACTGACGCAAAAACTCGTAATGTATAACATTCTAACTATGAAAATGTGGGGAAAAAAACCCAACTGATTATGTTGCATTTTAGTGGTATATGTGGAAACCTGAGGTGAAAAGCTAGAAGATAGAGGAGGGGGGCATGGTCAAGAGGGTCCAGAGTCTGTGATTGTTCAGGAGTGGTCACCTCTTTTGTTTGTAAACAGATCTGTTCATTAGAGGAACAGGAGCCAATGATTAACCTTGTGAATTAGGAGCCGCTACCAGCAGGTCACCACCACCTCAACGACTCCCTTTCACGCTCTGCAAACCTGCTCACTCCAATCCTTCCCATTCTACATCAGATCTGTATGAAGAAGACATTTGAAAAAGTATTATTTCTCAGTGCTGAGTGAATTTGAAAGTTTCCCTAAAAAGAGGAGAGAGAGAGAGAAAAAACCTGTTGGAACTAAAGAACAAGAATAACGAATGAAAGTTAAAAATAAAATGGTATGAGAGAGATTAAATCAAATCCCCTCTGCGGAGCGAACTAATTTGTCCTTGAGCAAATAGCATGGCTCCCAGAAAATGGGTGTGGATGTGACTCTAAGAGCACAGTGGCCTTGAAATGCTAATCTCAAACACAGATACAAACAGTGAGGGAGCAGATTTGTTTTGACAAGAGGACACTGCTCACCGTGGTCTGCAAAACAAGCTATAGCGCATGACGAGTGACCCTTTACTCTTGACAGTGACCTTCAGTGCCTCTCAATATCTCCCCTCTGGAGAGGCAGGAAAACAAAGCTCCATAGGTCAGATATCCTACCCAGTAATATACAGTTCAGGATCAATAAACCATTATTTCTGACACTACATGGAAATACACCCTATGGCTCAATGTCAGGGTGCCTTGGAATGTTTATCCCATGCCCTATCTTGCCCTATCTTGCAGCAGAATCACTTCAGTGGCCATAGAGCAAAACCGGCAGCATATATTTAAATCAGAGTTAAAGCCAGTGTTTGTATAAATCCACATCCATCAGAGTTAAATTAACACATTTAAATAGTTTTGACCAGCTGCCTCAGAGCTGTATCAGCTCTAGGAGTGGACAAACAACTCTCCAATCAACGCTTTTGTCCAATCAATTGCCAATTAAAAATGAACACTTATTAAATACTTCACTCACTAATTCCACTGTACATACTGACACACGTGACACAGGGACGGGTCCTCATTTACAGTTCAAAGGTACACTCTACACAGATTCAACCTTATATAGCCACGTGTGCTTGAGCACACCAATTGTGTTTTGGGCCAGCATAGAATGAGGAAGTGATACTTACAATAATTAGACATAGAATCCTTCTACTTAAAAGTGAAAAGTAATGCAAGATTGCGCAAAACAAATGCTTGTGTAATCATAAGCAGTGACAGTTGTAAGGTTTTGAAACACGTTGTGAGGAGGAGTCCAGATATGGTGGGAGTTGAGCCTCAAGAGGTCTGGTTTTAGTAAGAGTAGGGACAGAGGGTGCTGGCATGTGACAAACATCCCAGGCCAGACTCAAACCCAGGGGCACATGATATACGCCTTAGGCAACTAAGCTACCAGGACACCCTGTTTGTTAGGCTGGTTGAGTAGGGTGTCAGCTCTTGGGAGGAAACTTATATTCCAAAAGAGTTTGGCTCTACTGTGGATCAAAATTCAGATACTGCAACTGACACTTGTTGTTTGTGAGTTTGATCACATTCTGCTCTCTCCTTCCCCCAGCTGATCAAGACAGCAGAGCTAGACTCCAGGAACAACTATGTCCTGGGTTTTCATCCCCATGGCGTGCTGGTAGCGGGTGCCTTCACCAACTTCTGCACCAACGCCACAGGCTTCACGCAGCTGTTTCCCGGCCTCAGTAGCTACCTGCTCATGTTGCCCCTGTGGTTTAGAGCCCCGTTCTTCAGAGACTACATTCAGCTTGCAGGTCTGGGCCACAGAGTTGACCCAGACACATTTAAATCATACTTGTGTAATGGGTCAAACTGTATCAAATCGTCGGTTTGTTTCTGTTTCTTCCATTCAACTGCGTATACTGACACAGTAAAGGCTTTGTCTTCATATGACATGTGATGATGAATGTGATGATGATGATCATGTTGCTATCACAGTGTTACAGATGCCTTACAGTTTACCTGCCTTTTTATTTTTGGAATAGAGTTGACCCACCTTTTTAGGCTGACATAAATATTGACGTAAATTCCTAGTATATTATCATATTATTTTTGTCATTTAAGAACAAGGTGGTTGTTTGCCTTATGATGATCACTGAATAGAGGCCATAGTTTACACTCTTTTTTTATTTACCACTACATCACTGCCTAGGTCTTATCCCTTCGGACAAAGACAGCGCCACCTATCTGCTCCGCCGGAGGGGTGGTGGCAACGCTGTTGTAATAGCAGTGGGGGGAGCCCCGGAGGCCCTGGACGCCCATCCTGGGTCCTACAACGTGCTCTTGGCCAAAAAGAAAGGCTTCATCAAATTGGCCATGGAAAATGGGTAAGAGCAGAGAGCCTTGGGAGATATAGGATGATCATCTGTTGAATATAGAGAATTCTCCCCACCCAGTTCTCACGGCCCATTAAATTATTGCTACTGTTTTAATCTATTCACCATTGGTTGATGTTTCTTATGGTTAGGGTTAGGGTTGAAACAGAATCCTATTCAAGCCCCTCATGTGGGATTTCCTGGGGAAGTACATAGGCAGAGATTCATCTAGAATGAGAAACGATAATGAAACAAAAGGGATGCAAATGCCAATATTAATTAACCATGTTGTCCTTAAAAATCAATCGTTTCCTTAGTGCCCATCTGGTACCAGTCTTCTCCTTTGGAGAGAATGAAGTGTTTGATCAAGTGGAAAACTCGCGAGGCACCTGGCTGCGATGGCTACAGGAAAGGCTGCAAGGCATCATGGGTATCTCCCTGCCTCTCTTCCATGCACGTGGGGTTTTCCAGTACTCCTTTGGCCTCATGCCCTACAGAAAACCCATTAACACAGTGGGTGAGTGGACAGTACTTCATGAACATGCAGTTCACTTGTTTCTACACTATTTGTTTTATTCTGTGTCTGTGCAAACACCTGCAGCATGTATGACCTTGACCTGATCTTGCTTTAGAACTTGCCTCGTAGGCAAAAATGAACCTACATTATCAATACACATGTATTTCGCAAACAGCTGTTGATTTTGGCAGAGCCAGTTGGCAAGGACAGTTTTCTCTATCAGGAAACGTGAGTAATATTGGGCACATAAAGAGCAGGGTTTGTACAGCCTAGCAACAGGCCAAAGAGAGAGAGAGAGAGAGAGAGCGAGAGAGAGAGAGAGAGAGAGAGAGAGAGAGAGATAGAGATAGAGTGAGAGTGAGAGAGGCAGGTAGCGATGTCTCTGGATTGAACTAATCTATACTGCATCAGTCACTGGCACTGACCACAGTCTGTCTGGGTCTGTTTGGCAGTATACCCAAATAAATGCCATCATATTTTAGATACACAGCTGATATCTTATCAAATCAAACAGTAGATATTGCAAATCATAAAGTGCAATGACTCTGAGTGTGATGTCCTGCCCCTTTACCTCTCAACAGTGGGGCGGCCTATCAGGGTGGAGAAGAATGAGAAGCCCACAGTGGAGGAACTTGATGCCCTCCACCTGCTTTACATGGACGAGCTCAGCAATCTGTTTGAGGAGCACAAAGGCAACTATGGAGTGGATAAGGACACACACCTGAACTTCGTCTGAGATGGGGAGCAGTGGAGAGGGATGGAGTGGCTTAAAGTGCCTATTTATTTCTAAAGCTCAAGTCCTGCAGGCTGGCAGTCACTAAAAACAAGAATCTGCTCTCAATTGACCGGTTAAATAAGGATAAATAAATTCAAATTGGCCCCACAACCAGAGCCACTGCCATAAACATCACGAGGATCCACATTTATACACTGTTGTCTTCATCTACAAGAAAAAAAAGTCACAAGAATGGATATGGTGCTACTTTTGGGGAACATTTTAACTCATTGGCTTGATTTATAATAGATAGTGAAACATCAGTATGCAGCACTGTGCTGTGTATGAACGAGAAGAAGATGTGTTGAATATGCTAGTACCAAATCAGAACACCACTGAGTGAAATGCATGCTAACCCTAATGCATCTTCATGTCTTTTTGACAACGTCTATCCGATGGTCATTTGGATTGCTTGTCATTTCTCAGGACTGTGTGGTAAATAGTGCAGAGGGAATACTGCAGTGATCTCAGAGCAACATTTCCTCACTTAATGCTCAAGTTGTGGAATCTGTCTGGGAGATCTGAATTTTGTGCAAGACACTGCAACTCTCTCAATTAAAGTCATGGGTTGAATTTGTGATGCAACATAATGTGAAAAGGTAACAGGATTCTGTCAAAAAACACCAATACTTGCAATATTTGATTGACAAGAAACAAGAAAAATAATAAAGATTTATACACATAATGCTATTGTTTTTTCCCTCCATTTGTTTCTATAATATGCCCCTAATGTCTGTCTAATTTATTAATTTAGAATTTATTAAAATTGTCTGAAACACCAACACTTGTTTTTGTAATATGTGGTTGAACATAGTGAGATTATAGTTAGAATTATTAATTATTGCATCAAAAAGTGCATTTTGATCAAACTTTTCCAAATGTAAGTTGGATCTCCTGCAAAGTTAAATGACGTTCATGATGCTTGGTCACATACTAGATAAACCCTACTCAGTAAATGTAAAAATGTCATTTATTAGATCAAACTCTGCAGCTAATCCAGTTCTAAATTACGTGCAATGACGATTGTGCGGTTTTAGGTCTGGCTCCCAAATGATAAGACTGTCTGTGAACTTTGGCAACACTTTTTTTATGACTGATGGCAAGGCTGAGATATTTCCAAATGAAATGACTGGCACACTGGACAATGCCCAGACGCTTTCAACACAGTCTGTACTGGATG
>CABFOQ010000073.1:8913-38573 GCA_900660455.1 Gephyroberyx darwinii | reverse complement strand
CAGCTATAATCAATTCAGACAAAACTGCAATATGATAAAATGTTAGATAGACAGACAGACAGACAGACAGACAGATAGATAGACAGATAGATAGATAGATAGATAGATAGATAGACTGTATCCCTCCACAGGATCGGTAGATGCTGGTGAATTCTTTGTTCCAAAACCAGATTACATTCTGTGTAATCTCAAAAAATATTGGGGGTGAAAATTATATAATAAAACAAGGAAGAAGCCAAGGAATAAAGCCAGCAAGCAATATTTTATTCAACAATTGGATCAATGTAGTACTGTGTTGAATAGAAACAAAATGCTGCATCCACCCAGAGGACGTCAGTGAGATGGAGAGTATGTACAGCCGTCACACCGAGGTCTGCCCAAAGCTACTCGCAGATGATCATTGTTTACTCTCAGATTCTCCAAGTGTTGTGAGGTGTGCGTGAGGTCAGAGTAACAACATTATTGACTTATTTTTGAAGGAACGGGCCAAAGTACAGAAGGAATCAAGGCCCACGTTCACTCTATACTGTCATCTTTCAGGTCTTATCTTATCTTGGCCCAACCATATTATTTTATCAAAACAAAACAAAAATGGATTTCCGCTTCCCAGGTCTTTACAGATATATCAGCAATAGCTTGATCACTCCTTATGACTTCAAACAATTGAAAATCCAGAAGACAAATCAAATTATTTACAAAGTTCTTATAGGCGAAGTTAAGTTAAAAAAAAACATGGACAGGAAAAAGGCACGATAACAAAGCCATATAGATACACAGATAGCAATTATATAATAGAGCATGTAACACGAAAGCAACGTATGTCAACAGATTGGACTGATTGCGATATTGTGTCAGACTAAAATAATCTTTTAGACATGTATGTATTGAAAACCATAAAGTTAGCATATGGGTTCAGAGTTGCAGGTAATATAATAATGACAATACCAAAATCTGAACCCAAAATAACAGAAAAGACCAGAAAATGTTAGCAATGGATGGTTGATACCTATTGGTTAAAATCACTGAACTTTATATCAACTGATGCCAGGATAATAACTAAATAGAAACATTTCTCAACAGGAGCCAAGTGTCAAGGACTGTACTGCAGATATCATCCAAAAGCGATTTTGATTCTGGTCCTGGTCCTGTTGGATTTGTGTAATCAGCTTGAGTTTCTGGATGAAATACAAGTATTAGTTACAAAGTGCAAAAGATATATTTACAGTGTTTTTCCAGTGAGGACTGGACATGATATTCAATTTGATAGATGGAGAAGATATAGAGTGGGTTAAGGGACTGAATTGCACGTTCTAGGAATCATTATTGCAGCGATCGAGGACATCAGGGTAGACTGTCAGGCTGAGGATGGAGTCTGTGGGGAATAAGATGTGTGTGTATGTGTGTGTGTGTGTGTGTGTGTGTGAAAAAGAGAGAGTGAGAGAGGTAGAGAGAGTCTTGGAAAGTGTGTTCAGTTAGACCGATATGTTCAATCAGGCTGATATTGAGCTTTTATTAAATATCAGATATCGGCCAGTCATGCGGTCCACTGCCAATAGAATGGAGGTTCCTCAGTGACCACAGCTACAGAAAATCAGTCTGTTAAAGCTGCAATAAAATTTTATTGTCTTTGTACATTTTATATCTTCATTGAATGGTTCAATCATGTGTGCTTTTGCTGTAAATTGACTGGTGTAATGTAGCTACTAAAGAATTTCATTAGTCTGGGTTTCACTGGAGAGTTTTAGTGTCCTCTGATGCTGTCTAATGCTGTTTCAGAGGCTTTCCCACCCTGACAAGAATAAAATTCTTGTAATTTGTTGGTATGGAAATGGTCAAATTTAAAGGTATTGAACATCGGCAAGATATTGGTGACGTCAGTCTAAAATGATATGTATCTAATGATGTGTGTAAAGAGAGTTTCACCTATATGACCATCGCCTATATTCATCTCCAGCAGGTCATTGCTCTGTCACTGTTTTGTTGTGCCAGGCTGGCCATACCTGCTGGCAGTGACAGTTGCTGTCGAAGGACAGAAAGAGCAGAACTCGCCAGGTTAAGCGGATGGCAGCAGCCTTACACAATTCAATCCACTGCTGCCCACATGCACTCTGATGGACTCTGAAGTCATGAGTGCAGGATTCACTGTCGATGCTTTAACACATGATTCAACACGTTACAGCTCTCTGGTTTTGGTGCAGGAGGCTTTATCAAATAAAACTAATATTCTCAGGATAATGAATCTCCTTCAGCATCTTATTTTGTTGTATATTCTTCCTGACATGTGTCCCTCTTTCCTGGCTCATGGTGAAATACATTTCACATATACTTCAGCATATGTTTAGAGATATGCTTCAAAATATGAAAACAATCATCAAAATATGCATTTTACATGCAGAATAGATTCATTCGAAATTACTTTAGACACTGGAAATACATTTTCTTCCTATTTGGAACAGCATACATCTCAAATTATTATCATCTACATCTACAATAAAATACATTTTTGGCCACTTTTTATTCATTTTGAAACATGTCAACACCGAAATATATATGAAATAGTAGTGAAGTAAGAGTACAAACTCACTATTGGGTACCACTCACTATTGGGACACACTATAAATACCTAAAGAATATTATAGGAATATTCCTTGATTTTTATAGGAATATTATAGTAATACCATGGGTGTTAAAAAAATACTTATTGATACTTATCCACAGACACATGATACGTCCCTATAGGAATATTATAGCGATACCATAGGAGAAAAACATAGAAGTAAATACTATACTAATTAATAAAAACTCACTATTAAATACATAAACTCACTGTTATGAAATACAATACTGTCACTATAAACTCTATTGTGCACTACAGACCCCATAGAAACACCACAGGACTCATAGTGAATTTTTCGTTAAAATAAATGATCTAAACTACTAACTAGACTATAACTGCTATATTAAACGTGTAAAAAGCGGACAGAACAGGATTTATCAAGGTGATGAAATAGAAATAGCCAACGCACGAGCGTTGAGCACCTTAACCCCACGTGACTGTCCCACCTAATTATAATTGCACAGCGAGGGAGCCGCAGCAGAGAAAACACTGTTGATTCCACGTTTTGCTTCCGGGCTTTCACAGTGAGTGGGTTTAACCGGGAGGTGCCCGGTTCTGACTCCTCATCACGTTAACAATAATATCGTTTTTTGGGCTCCTCCCCGT
The DNA here is from genome assembly GCA_900660455.1 of Gephyroberyx darwinii. Classification (NCBI taxonomy): domain Eukaryota; kingdom Metazoa; phylum Chordata; class Actinopteri; order Trachichthyiformes; family Trachichthyidae; genus Gephyroberyx; species Gephyroberyx darwinii. The sequence goes on along the minus strand of CABFOQ010000073.1, from coordinate 35,350 downwards.
ACTGATTAAATGCCCGCTCGGTGCTTCACTCTGTGCAGTTGAAGGCAGTCAAGATAGAGGAGTTGTAGGGGAGGACTTCTGTCAATCTCACTGAAAACAAACATTTCTCAGTTTTTGTTTGTCATTCAAGGATCCTCAGATATGAAGACCATTCTTGCTGCATATTCCGGTGTCCTCAAAGGTAAGACGCTTTTGGATTCAATTAAAAGAAGAATGATGGAAATGAATAGGGCTGCAGCAAGCAAACAAACATAGTTGGTCAAACAAATCAAGTTTTTCTTTTGCGCAGGTCACTGACACTTACGAAACAATACAGTAATCCTATGCTCAATTTATATTACTAAAAAATATCATCGCAAAACTTTGAAAAATGATGCAGGTTACAACGCCATGTGCCAAAAAGTATACGCTAGCAGATAAAAATACTATAATATATAGTATATATATCACTATAACCTCACTATTGACTACCACAGACTCACTCAAGGTTGCTGTAGGAGTATTATAGTGATACCATAGGAGATAAAAAAAAATACCCTCAAGTATTGGATCACTATAAACTCACTATAGGAACATTTTAGTTTTTTGTTAAGGTGATCCCCCATAGGTAGCCTGTTACTTCTTGGACCACTCTTAAGTAACTTAGTGTATTGACAAGTACCCACTGTTTTACCTGCTACCTGATTTACCTTATTTTTTAGTTTTTTATTTTGAAGTTGATGTATCCAGAATATGACTAAAGGATTTCTCCTAGTGATTTCCTTATGGTGAAAATAATCTCTCACTGGAAACTGGAAACTCCTGGGTTACTAAGAGATTACTTTTTTTAATGACACCCTTCTCCTTTTGTAGGATCAGAATATATATATTTTTGCCACGTGTATTAAGTGTACAGGAATTTGTCTTGTAACATTGGTGCAGGACCATATTTCCAACTCACGATGTGAGTAGATGCAGGAAGACACTTTGTAGTGCAAGGGGACATATAATATGACATGTAATAGAATAATAATTCTATGACTATGCGCATTCACACAGTGGGCTGCAGCCGTAGACAAGAGTCCAGCAGTGTGTTTACACAATGAGATAGTTATATTGAGTGGGATGGAAACGCATGGAATAATAACATCTGAGCCTTGGGGAGCACAGGCATAGTTCCTAAGGCAAAAAGACCTGTGCAGAATCAAGTAATGCATGACTGTACAAACCAGACCAGGTATTAAGGGTAGTCCTGGTCGGCCTGGCAAAACCACACGGACATGGGTGTATTTCTGTTGAGTGTGAATGAGCACGGCATGCTGCGCCTAGCCGCTACACCTGCAGCACCTGGGACAGTGTTGGTATCCATTCTACCTCTCTTAATTGGTGACGGGTTGGAGCCGGCTCACGGCGGGAGTAATGGCACATCATTGGGCACATGTAGGACGTAGCCATTAGCTGGCCACCGATAGAATCCCCAGTCAACTTTCTCTCTATGTGTCACTGCCGCTGATCCAACCAGTGATAGCCTTATGGAGCCTTAGCATCATAGTTTGCGGGTATGACTGTCAGCGTCTTCAGCAGCCCAGTGCCGGGTTATTTTCAGTGTGCACAGATGGGATTAGGTAACTATGTTGGCCCGAAGGAGAGATCCTCTCCTTATTGGCTCTTAGTGCTATGAGCTTGACTAGCTTTAGTCCCTCTTAGTGTGTCTAATGCTGTCCCCCCCTCTTCTTACACGGTCTCCTCACATGTAGCCATTTGGGTAGGGGAGCTGCTTGGCCTCGCTTTTATGGGCTGGTGACTGGATCATGCTGGTGAGTAACTGAGTCTCTATAGTGACTGTGGCTTGGCTGAGTTTTATATTGGTTGTACTCTGTGGCAAAGTGTGCTAGGTAGTCTTTGTTTGTCCTGGGACTCATTAATCTCTTGTGTCTGGTTTTATGTGTTTGATGTCCGGTTTGCTTGAGCTGACGCGCATCTGAGAGACTCGAAGGGACTGGGGGAGTGTTACGGCATTGTTAGAGTTTGCTGTATGTTCTCATATGCTTTTCTTACGGATTTTCTTACTGAGTTTCTGTGACTATGTCTCAATAATCCATTGACATGGACGTTTGACAGCTTTGCCAATAACCCCCTTTATGCTCTCTTGTTTCCTCTCTCTCGTTTGTCTCTAGGCACTGGCTCCAGCATCCTCTCTGCCCTGCAGGACCTGCCGTCAGTGCCTTGGCCCTGCAGATCCAAGATGGAAAAACATCTGCAGGTCATCTCTGTGCTGCAGTGGGTCATCAGCTTCCTAGCCATGGGTGAGTGTGTACATGCGCTGTTTGTAGACTCATTAGTCTCATAATGAGGTCAATCTGCTAAACTACATACACACTTCTGTACCCTTTTACCCTGAGTTACTCTCCTAGCATTTGACAAGAAAATGACTTGTTATGGAATTGTGGGATTCTAGCCATTAAATAACTTAATGATTCATTAGTGTTTTCCGTTTCTATTCTAATACTTGATCGTGCTCTCTCTCCTGTTCCCTTCAGGTGCTGCCTGCACTCTGCTGTTGATCTACATGTTCTGCACTGACTGCTGGCTTATCGCTGCCATTTACATCGCCTGGCTCATCTTTGACTGGAACACCCCGAAAGAAGGTACAGCACCTTGAGTGTCACTCAAAAAAAATTCTGGGGGGCACTATGGATGGGCTGTGTTCATCCATCCGTTCGTCTGTCCAAAGCAAAATTTGGAGGGATAATGCATTTTGTCACCATGTTCTGGTGTTAACAAAATACACTGATTGGCCTGATGGAGGGATCAAAATGTCTTACTTTGAAAGGCCATAAGTCCTACACTGTAGAATTGACATGAAACTTGCTACACAAACCCAGCTATCCTTTTTTCCCTATGCCCATTTTGTTGAGGGTGAGCAAATGCCTAGTACATATTTGGCCCTAACGCAATGTCTGTCTGTCTAATCATCACAAAACATGGTAGATATATTTAACAAAAGTATTAAACCACATCTGTATGATTGTTATTACATCAGCCAATAAAATGCATGAACACAGTGAGTGAGATGCATCATTCCCACGGGTTTAGTCAACATTTCATCAGTGGAGTCTGAGATGTGATGCAGGGACGTCTCATCTGAGTCGCATTTTCTCCTCAGGTGGCAGGAGGTCCTCTTGGGTGAGGAGCTGGACGGTGTGGAACTACTTTAGAGACTACTTCCCAGTCAGGGTAGGTAGATATGTGTGCAAGCATAACATACCCAGCGTTTGTTCGTTTTGCTGCTGATCAGTATTCCTGCCATTACCGACACTATGTTTCAAACTTGTGCCAGAGAGCATCAGTACTATACGAGCACAGGCTTGACATTCTGGATAAGCTTATCGAGGGGTGGAGCGGGTATCAGCTGTAGGCTCCATGCTGTTCCCCACCCCTATGTTGGTGATGATGTGGGCTAGACGCTTTAGACTTTGTCCTACCTGATAGGCAGAAGAGCATTGCTGAGCTTGTGTTTTGTCTTCAGTCTTCGGCACCTTAAAATGGGAGGACAACCCCGGTTCAGGCTAAAAGGGGGCGGTGTCACAGTTGTGACTCACACACACACACACACACACACACACAGGGGGAGGTAGCCGTGCATGGTTTAAACCCTCACTGCTGTGGCCTCAAACAGTTGCAGAGGCCTGGGGTCAAGGTTGGACTGCAGTTGATTTGAGGATATCAGCCCTCTAAGAGATTCTGGGTAATTCCTGCCTGATGAAACTCTTAGTCAACTCATAGTCATAGGATTTGTTTTAATCAATTTTATGGAGACTGATCTGTAAGGTTACTGTTCTCACAATCTAGTGATCATCGAAACCCAGTGTATATTCCTCCCTGTTACTGAATCAGCTGAGCGTTTGTTTGCCCCGTCACTCCTCAGAATACCAATGAACCAGAGGCTTTCATGCAGCTACAGCGTGATTAATTCCTGTGTTCATCGTAATGTAAAATAAAACATTAACCACTGATTGAATTGCAACGAACAAAAGCATTTCGATGAAAGAGATGACCACGTTCCTCCAGTTTTGATTAGTTTATCTCTTGAGAGCATAAAGTCAGCTGTATGGAGAGCTGGGTCCCTGATGACTAAACTCCTCTTTGCAGCGTGAACTTTGTTCATAACTGTGATATGTACTTTGAGCACTGTTCAGCTGCGTGTCTGATGAGATCATTCTTAGGTCACCCAGAAGCTTTGCGAGATGTGTCTTTATAAGAAACCTTGATGTTGATGAAAGACATAATCCAGTCAATGCTATTACCTGTTTTTTTTTAGTCCTCATTTCTACAAAGCCGTAGCTATCTGCTAGTGTTCAAACAAAGTGTCAGTTATCCACTATATGCTGAGGTCTCTGGCTGTTGAAAGCTCATTGTAACAGAGTTGAACAAGTCAGTTTGATTCGTTCCTCTGCAACAACCAAGAATGGCACCTGTACTTTATTGTAGCCAATGTGACAAAATGAGTGTTATACTTATGATCATGAACAGTTATGTTTCTCTCAACACTGGAAACAAAGTCTTCTCTAAAGTCAACTAATGGTGTGCACATGCCCTCTCTTGCCCGTTGGAAACCCTACTATTGGAATAGTGGATGTAATCTCACGCCATGTTTGACTAGCTACTAAGGGAGCTTTTTTGTGTACACAGTGCGTTCGATCTAAGTCTACACTGTGTACATTTTCATTTCCTTACTTGCGACTGGCATCAGATATTCCGCTTTTTTTCCCCGATACAGCTTTGACCTGAAGCCATTTCAAACCTTCCTAAAAGAAGTTTCAAACACTGACTGTTAAAAGTTTGTATTTTGTTACTGCTTATCTGAACAGGTCTAGCGCAAATACACTAAGCACAGAACCTCATTTCTGGTCATTGTTTTATGACTGCACCTGAGCAGATGAGAGAAGAGCCATATCAGGACTGAACTGATAAGGGTGTCCTAGCTCTACCACAATACAAATCTCATGCTAAATTTAAGCAATATTGCTTGCTAACATTTAGTTTCCAAGTTGAATTCTTGGACTAACAGAAAGCCTCATTCATATGAAAAACAGCTCAACACTGTCCCTCTTTGTGTGATTGTCTTCCAGCTAATTAAAACCCACAACCTGCTGCCCAACCGGAACTATATATTCGGCTACCACCCGCACGGCATCCTCTGTTTCGGTGCCTTCTGCAACTTCGGGACGGAGGCCACGGGCTTCTCCAAGAAATTCCCGGGCATCAAGCCCTCCCTGGCCACCCTGGCAGGAAACTTCCGTTTTCCGGTCCTTCGAGACTACCTGATGTCCGGAGGTGAGATAGGAGAGGAGAGGAGGTCTCATTTGGATCCTTGCAACTTCTGATAACGTTGATAACTGTATCTATGAGGGACCTCTGAGCTTTGTCCTATTACACAGCTTCTGTTTACTTGTACTTGCTGATTTAACTGATGTATGGAGCTTTAGCTGTTCTGTCCTGCTCTGTTTGCTCTTCAGGGTATACCTCCGCCTTTATATATTCTCTTTAAAAGGTTCTTTTAGGTCATTTTACATTTTTGGAGTTTTAGAATGACTCATCAGTTAAGTAACCCCTGTAGGATTTTCAGTAAGAATTGTTGTAACAACCAAGGCAACAATATTCTCTAGCCATAGTTAGCTACTTCCTAGCTACTTTTAGTTTAGTTAATATTTTCTGGCAAACTGAGTTTGCAAACTCCAATTGTTCCAAAACAGATTCTACTTTATTGATTCTACTGTTTTGTAGCAGTGTCTTCTTTTTGGCTAGCCTTAGATTAGACTGTATTAGGTATTTGCAAATACTTTTATAGTTTGTTTTAGTGCTTGTGTTGGTGGAGTTTGCCACATAAGGTGCCAGAAAGTTGAGACTGGAACAAGAAAGTGTTCTTTGTACTTTTCTATGAGATGAAAACAAATGCAAACAATTATTTGCAACTAGTATTTGACATAATTTCATAACAATGTATAAATGACTGAGAATTTTTCAAAAATATTGCCATTACACACGCCTAACAGATGAATGAATTCACCTCCGATGCATCGCTCCCACACTGTAACACTAATCAATATAACCCTTAAATCAATTCTTGTTTTCTGCAGGTATCTGTCCAGTAAACAGGAACTCGATCGACTACCTGCTGTCACGTAACGGGACAGGAAACGCTGTGATCATTGTTGTCGGAGGAGCAGCAGAGTCTCTGAATTGTGTACCGGGCACAAATTCGGTCACCCTGAAGAATCGCAAAGGCTTCGTGAGGCTCGCCCTCCAGAAGGGGTGAGCCCGGGTGCACAACATTCATACACAAGGACAAATACATTTCTTGTCGACTAAACACAGCCTTGACAGAATGTTTTTAACTCTCGGGACTGGAGTGACTCACTGGAATGAATACACCCCAGATTGTGACTTAGAAAAAAGTTTGAAATGACCACACAGAGGGCACTGGTTAATCCTGGATGGATGTACAGTATTGGCCCTCATGAAACCTTCAGTAACCACTCAACAAGGACCAAGGGATAGATAGGCCCTGTTAAGCCTGGGCAAACTGTGTGTGAGCCGGCTGTGCTCTCAGCAGCACAGTAATCACTTTAACAATACTACATTCAATCTCAAGGGTAGCGGATTAGGTTTGTCTTGCTAACCCAAACAAGCCTGATTCCTTATCAGATCTAGTTGTGGATTATATACCCGCTGGTTGCACCTTTTCCAAAGAGCTTAGAGCTTGTTAGAAAAGAAATGCACGTATGCAGACCCTCATTCATAACAGCTAGCATTCCAGCTGAAATAAGCCAATACTGTGTGAATTTAGGTCACGTTGGGTCCATTTTGTTTGAAGGCATGACAACTCATTCTACTGCTTCAAAACAAGCTTGAAGGTCACTCCTTACATCCATGTTTCAGATAGTAAGTAGTGGGGGAGGAACACTATTCAGGGATTACTATAATAAAAAAAATATTATGAAAATAACAGTTCTTACAGTAAAAACCTGAAGATTGTTCTTCTGTAGACCTGGAAAAAATAAGCAAAACAATACATATGCAATGAAAATGTCCTGGTTAGTTTTTTCTTAAATGTGAAATGTCAAGCTTGACTACTGGTAGATCTAGATACATTTGAAGGAATAACGACCCAAATAATACGTTTCCTGATCACATAAATGCCTCACAAAATAGGAAATGAGAAAATGATAGTAGATGCTCATTGGCTCTTGTGCTTTACTAGATTGAAATAAATTGAAACTGCCATGTTCTGCATAGGTGATTAGTATATTATTAGTATATTATATATGTATTTAGGGTGATTAGAACATAACATAGAGAAAACCACCGCAAAGTTGGCCTGTCAAGATGGACACTATTAATACCACAGTGATGTGGCATACATCAAATATAAGAGTCTGGCCTTCTTAGTAAAGCATTTCATGTCAGGATTGAGAAATCTTGCATAATAAAACAATAAAAATATGATTATGATATAATTAAGGTTACATACATACATACATACATAACATACATACAAACAACAACAGCAAACTGATTCTGTGACATGTCATTTCTTAGCAAGGGGAGAATTGTTGTTAAAAACATTTTGTTAAATGTTATGGACTTTGTTATTGACTTTTGTGTTTTATGTTTTTGTCTCCACAAATAGAAACCACTTATTTTATACTGTATATTACACATTTTACTTTTAATTGGTTTAGATGGATTTAGATGGATTTCTTTGCTCTGTATAGAAATATACCTGTAGCATTGTAGTATGTTTATGTGGAGTTGAGTGACCTCCTCCTTGTTCCCTCAGCTCTGACCTGGTTCCGGTGTATTCCTTTGGAGAGAACGATGCCTACAAGCAGGTGATCTTTGAGGAGGGGAGCTGGGGGAGATTGGCCCAGAGGAAACTGCAGAAGCTCTTGGGCTTTGCTCCCTGTCTGTTCCATGGATGTGGCCTCTTCTCTGGTGACTCTTGGGGCATTGTGCCTTATAGCAAGCCTATCACCACCATAGGTGAGTTACGTGTAAAGTAATAATCTTTGACATATAAACATATATATTTTGTTACTCTCTGTTGCTGATTTCTGGCAGTATCAAAAGCGGTTTAGAATAAAGAGATGAAAAACTGAGTAGTTAGCATGAGCAGCGATAGCCACCATGGCTGAACAGACAAAGATGTCATAGTACAAGTGCTTAGCAACAAAGATGCCACCAAAATACCCCCCCACTAAAAAAACAAACCAAAAAAAAGATCTTGCGGATTACCACTAATCATTCATAATACTGGGTTGAGTCAAATTCGAGTGGATAAATATGGATGCTTTCAAAAATGCTCTGCCTTTTAATCTGGGCAAACTTTCAAAACAACTGTATTATAGGACAGTGACCAAAAAACATCCACACTGTCAATATTTGCTCTGTCCAGCCTCAAGGACAAATATTAATGGTTAACAGTAAAGTATGAATGCACCATTTTGAGTTTGGTTAACTCTTTGTTTTAATGTTCTCGTGTGTGTGCGTGTGTGCGTGTGCGTGTGTGCGTGTGTGCGTGCGTGCGTGTGTGCGTGCGTGCGTTCACAGTTGGGGAGCCAATCACAGTGCCAAAAGTTGAGGAACCCACTCAGGATATGGTGGAGCTGTACCACGCAATGTACGTCAAGTCCCTCACGTGCCTTTTTGACAAGTACAAGACCCGCTTTGGTCTGAAAGAGAGCGATGTCCTGCACATCCACTGAAAGAGAGAGGGGGACCCCGTGGAACCTCTGAACAGCGAGAACTATGGCAGCATCTTCCGACCCACCCCGCCCGATCTTGTGCCTGGCTCGGATTATCTCTGGACTGCAAACTCCACACATGAGCACGTTCCTAAATAATAATAAATCCTCGCTCTCTGCATCGTCACAAACAAGCATAGCTCCTCCAGGTCTGAAGAAAAGGTGTCCTGAAAGACTGACCCCCCCACTGCTGTTGTCTCGTCCAACGACAAGTTAATCAGTCTCTGTTGCACCGTCATTAAGGGTCCCTCATCAAATATGTCTTTGTTGCTGTTTGGACTATCTTATCAGTGCAGCAGGGGATAGGTTCCACTAGATGGAGCCACAAGGTAACATGCAGGACATTCAAGAAGTGCCTAGGTTTTCTTTCATCCATGCATTTATATAATTGTCCCTCTGGACTTGAGATCCTATTTTATGCGAAATGCACAAACAATGCACCTGGAAGCTATTGGGCTAATAGTCCCAAAGATTAATGGAGCCAAAGACCTGAAGTTGTATGCACACATGCACATACTTTAATGAAAGCGGAATGTGAAGGAATTCTGTGAGATAGATTTATATTGTAAATGTGCCATGCACCTGTACCTGTGATTATATGATACCACAAAGTATTAGGCTAATTGTATTCTGAAGAGGGGAAACGGCTTATTCCTAATGCCTTTCCCCTCAAATGAATATTACTGATGCACTTTTTGTATTGGTGATTACCTTCTGAGGTTTTTGTCTAAAGAAAATGGCCTTTGATATGAGAATTCCCTAAGATGGTTCTTGTGCTGCTTAGCTTGATTTTTTTTCCTTTCTTGTCCTAAAGGTGACCATGTTTAAATATGTGCCTTTTTAGCCACACAGCCAAAACTGTTGTCTTATATCTTTGGGCCTTTTGAAAAGTTTTCAATTGCAGATGGAGAAGAGAAAGTGGTTTTGTGGGTGGAAATCCTGAATGTTTGATGATTCCGGGGTATATTGGTTCTCTGTGTAACCATGCAATAGGTGATATATAAACTGAAATGGAAGGAATTGGATAAAGCCTTATTATTTTGTTATGCTTGCTGGCGTCACTTGTACATATATATATATATATATATATATATATATATATATATAAAGAGTATGGAGGTGTGAAGGACATACCCTGGGAATCACAAAAAAATATCTAAGCTAGTATTATGTTATGAAGATTGGTGGTGACTGATAGAAATAATTAAGTAATTTATTCCGGCTTCACCATTGTGACCTCTGGCAAAGAGCGGTGTCCATCAGTCTCTAATCCCTGTGCAATAAATTTTCAAGCAATAAACACAGGGAGGCCTTTCTGGATGACGAATGGCATCATCTGTCTGCCAATATTTAAATTAAACTTTTGTATGTTTTCAGAAGGAGACGTGTGCATCTTGTCTTTTGATATTTTTCACACATCATACTTGGATATTTCTAATGCTACATCTTTTTTTATTAACTTTGCAAGACATCCATCATTGAATTAAGACAACAGTGAGGCAATTGTTAGACCTTTTGGAAATGATCTTTGTTGATGCCCCAGATTATTCAACAAAGTACACTTTACAGGTTGGGGTTATTTAACAATGTTGACAGCAGATTGAGAAAGTAAGTAAAATGTTCAGTGTTAAGGAGTTTAGGACAATTTGAGCATCACTCTTTTCTAAAGCTTATTCTGTGAACTGACTGATTATTTACTAGCCCATGTAGTTCAGATACACTTTCTAAAAGCAGAAATTAGTCAAAGGGTTACTTTTATGAAGTCCAATAGCCTGTCAAGGCGCAACTCTTTCTGTGGCTGATGCTGCCCCCTGGTGCATGCTTCATAATATGACGTAGTCCACTTTGCTTCCTACAGCAGGATAAGTCAACCTGACGTGCCGAATCATTACTATCGTAGAGTACTGCTAGTCACATCGAGCGGTTTTGAAAGAGGGATCCAATGTGAGTCTATTTGGGGGTCTGTGAAATAAAAACCTGTGAGAACCACTGAGATAAAGGGTTGAATATGAGTTTAATTCATACTGGTCACTTACTGTCCCACTAAAGATTGTCGCTTAAGTATAGATACCTCAGTACTGTATCGCTGTCTGTCACCTGCAGGTCACGCTGAGCCGTGCAACTTCCTCATATTTAGCAGCGTTGACGTATTTTACCGAACACCCTCCCCTTTCTAGAAGACGAGCAGACACAATGACCAATCGTAACACGCATATTTCGCAATAGGGGCTGCCTCTACGTGACAGACGTCGGTTTGAACCAATCAGAACTCTAGCAGCCGTGCTTCCCATCCGGAGACGGATTTCCGATACAAGTAGCAAAATAGCCCCTACTTTGTTTATGTCCCCTCGGTTAGCTGACAGCTACTACAGCGCTTTGCCTGCACAATCATCCATATGTACGCGTTTCTTGTCGAGGGCTGGAGCATCGTAAATTCAAACCGAGAATCCTGAATGTCGAGGGTGGAATATTTTGTTGAATGAGGCTGACCCGCTAGGAGCCGATAGGAGGATGAACTCCATCACCGGTCGGGATCTCGCCATCCCCGCCGCCTCTGTCACCAACTCTGGAGCCTCATCCTCCCGAGCGTTACATGTAGAGCTCACGTCCCAGCAGGTACATGTCATGTTCCCGAGTCCATGTTTACACTGAATGCATGAAAATGAACTCAGGGAAATGTACACAGGGTTGCTTCAATGTGTTATTAATTTACAACGTCTTACTAAACTGCTGCCAAGAGAAACACAGCAGGCCTGCCAGTAAGCTAGTTAGCTACTGTAGCTAGCTAACTGTTAGCTAGCTGGAAATTATTATTGACACTCCTCACAAACAAATAGTTAAGTTGATGTTGGCCACTTTATGACCCTGGCCTCGCCTGCACGTTGCCATATTTTGAAGGTGTTTATCATTGTATATAGAGAGTTTTGAGTGACGCTAGTAATGCTACTGCTAATAGTAACTTAGTTCAGTCAGCACTAAAGTGACAGCTCAGCTGCAGGAAAACGTTGCAGATGTCCAAATTGTGATCTAACTCACTGACAGTCATTTTATTGTGTAGACGAGTCAAAAAAATCCATCCGAAGTGCCGAAACACATTATTCATTCATTAATTTAGAAATCACACGGAGAAGCAGTTGGCATGATCATTCAAAAACACATTTACGACCCATGCGTCATCTCTACTAACCTCAGACACTGGCAGCAAATCGCCCGTGTGGCTCTGATATGGCTCTTATAATCAAACAAGACACACAAAAATCCCTGGCATATGATGTGATAGATATGGGGTACTGTGAGACAAAGGCTAATTGGTTGCACCTCTGTTAGACTGTCTTCATAATGTTGGGATTCAGAAGGTGGACAATAGTAGAACAGTGTGGAGTGCAGCTCCATCCTCTCTATGGCTTTCTTGAACAACCATGGCTTTCTGGCTACAGCATTTGTGTTGATAGTGAAAAGAAGAACATGTACATATGCTTTTGTCAAGGGCCTCAGCCACTCATTTTGGGACTCATTGGTAAAAATACATCTTTCATAGATTCTTAGTTATTGGAAAGCTATTATTCAGGTGATGTTTGTCAGGATGTCATTTTAAGTTAAAGGCCAAGCTAAAACATCACTGCTATACAATTCACTTCATTAGTTTATAGCCTGAGAAACCACTGTCAGTTTACCTGGCTACCTGTTTTTCCACATTTCTAGTTTAACTATATAGGGATGTCATTTTGCATAAGTGCATCCTGTATTGATACTGTTGCCAGTAACATTATGAATATTGCAGTTCACAGACTTTTAGATAATACCCATGAGTCAATTCAAGCCCTCTCAACAGGTCAGTACAATAATCAAAATTAACTCATATTTTTAAAAAAACACCACTTCTACAGTATTGAGGTACAAATACCTGAAATTTGGAGAGTACCTGTTGAACTTATTGTAGTTTAAATACTCGAGGGAATATTTAAAACATATATTTGAATGATTTCCCTTCTCTACTTGTTCTCTAAAATAGTCCCTTCTATCTCTCTTTAGCTGCAATTCTATTTCTTTTCCTAGCTCTTTGCTCTCTCATGATCGTTCTGTGGTTATAGGGATATTATAAGGGTATTGTAAGGCTCTGACCTTTGCACTGCTTTCTATTGGTTGCTTATAATTTTTGGTAATATTAGAACTGAAGCTTTTTCTACTGTTACACTCAATGCTATGGATAAGAGCAGCAGCTAAATAACTAAACTGTAAATGTTAAAGCATCTTTCGACGTTCATTTGATTCATTTTGCACCTTCCTACACCCTGACAGGTCAGCCCTCTATTGACCTGTAACAAACACCATCCCAGCAGCATTGCTCTAATGTCCCAGCGGCTCAGGGCACCATGGTAGTTAACAAGGCTCAAAGGCAAAAAGACAACACCGAAAGAAAAAGTGCTAAACCCAGAGTAAATTACTTCATGTTGACGCTTTTACACTGAGGGCCTGTGAGTCCGGTATGTCCTGATCTAAAAACAATGATTGTTGATTTAGAAAAACAAATAAAACCAACAGGCTTCAGAATCTCTGTGCGCTGTAGAAGAGATGTGTGTCCTTGTGTGTGTGTGTGTATCTCAAATGCTGATAAAGAGCCACTAAAAGCGAAAATAGGCTCCAGTTAAAACACGATGAATGGATTGCGAGAGTGTAATAAATCTGCTACTATCATAATAGAATCGTTGCCATTTTTTGTGATTGCTGAAATGTTCTAACACTAAAAAGAGCAAGTTGAATAAAGGTCTCAGTTACCAGTTGATTGGACAACAGACTAAGGCAGCAAAAGCTCTCAAAATGTTCTATGCAGCAAAAAACATGATTAACAGTAGTTCGAAAGTAGAATTCAGAGATGATGACTCATCACTGACACTTGATCTAGCTACCCCACTGACAATACATGGAAGACTGACTGTGGACTCATAGGATGTTTGCGCTTTGACACACAGTGGGATTTATATTCCCCCAAATTACCCTTGTTACTGTCAGTGTCCACTAAGCTGTTTTCTGTTGTTAAGGGAGCAGCTCCCGACCGGGCCACTTGTTGATATCAGAGACCAAAGTACAGCTTCTTCTTTTCCAAACTTTGGGGGAGAGTTTTCAGGGTACATATTCATATAGTCGAGTGATTTAAAGAGACCTGTTAACGTGACCTCTGCTCCAGTAACTGCTACATGCCATTGCCCTACTCTCTCTAGCTAGTCCAGTCAATAGAAATGCTATTCTATGGGTTCATTATTACGTGAGTATTATGGCTGTTCAACAATAGACTTCCTCAGCTAGATTGTGACTGGCTAATCACTTTATCACATACCACTGTTGGGCCTTTTTGATCATTTTATGCTGGGAGTTTTACTCTAGAGTGACTGCAGCTTTGACCTTTGTCTGAGCTTGCAGAAAATCCACACTACGTGATAACAAGAGTTGTGATATTAGTGTGGTTTAATTCAGGAGAGCCTAACCCGCTACAATAGCTTCATACTGCACCAGTATACTCTCAGCTCCTCCTCTCTGCCCGTGGTTCAAATTAGCCCATTCAGAAATGTCCACTGACATTTTTCACAGAACAAACAGTGTTTTTGTTTCTCAGGCTCTTAATCGTATAGGGACTCCCATGACTTAGATTTAGTCCCAGTATGGCTGCACGGAGGCGAGGGCAGGCCTGCTGTTCAAGAGAGGAGAGCGGTAGAAGTTGTGCTGCGGTGACGTTTTTGCCCCGAGTGGGGAATTGTCTAAATGGCCACCATTTATATACCCCCCGTGTTTCCAGACACCGTCTTTCTCTATTACAACTACCCAACACCCATGGCATCATTTGTTTTCATGTCAAAGCCAAACAACGCTGATGTTAAGTGTCCTTGTTGATGGAGTGGAACAGAGAGTTATGGATGAATCATGAGGTTTTCACTATGCAAAGTCTTATTGGCTCAGTACGTCACTGGTATGCTGGCTTTGGGCTTATCTGACTGTATATCTGGAGTTTTTGAGGGGAAACTCACATGCTTTTGTGTGGTTGGTTCATTGTGAATGTGAATGCAATCAATTCAATTCATCAAAAATGCTGAAAAAAAGGTTGATGTAGCCCACATGTGACTGCCCATGCCTGTCGAGTTAACTAGCTGCTTTTCTACCATGAAGGTGTAATGCCTTTGTCATGTGAAATGACAAAGGCAATTCTTGGTTGTATGTTGGTTGTATTGCCTCTGTGCAAAAGAAATGGCCTAGACATGGTACTCTATATTTGTAATATCTAGGCTATTAATGTACTGGTTGTATGAATATATATATTAGTGTCTTGCTCAAGGACACTTCAGCAGGACAGGAGTTTGGGGGCTTGAGGGTTTGTTTATTTATTTATTATTGAAGTTAATTTTTTTTGTTGTTGGCATTTTTGCCTTTTATTAGACAGTTTAAAGTGATGAGAGATGGGAAAGATAGGGAGAGAGAGGGCGGTGACATGCAACAAGGGTCCCGTGATGAAACCCATGATGTCATGGTTATAGTCAAGTCAAGTCAAATTATATTATCCCACTGGGGGAAATTTGGTTGCAGCCAGGTATTAAAAACACTTTAATAAATACAACATAAAGGCAACATACCAGAGACAACAATACAATACAGTACAGTGCAATCAAATAGTGCAGAAAGTGCCTACTGCAATCATTTGTGCAAATTCAGCCGTCTAATTGCAAACAAAGGAATCTTTGAATCTTAGTGACTACGCACCACCCTGCTGTGTGTATACATACATACATACATACATACATATATATCCATGTATATACAGTACTGCGCAAAAGTCTTAGGCACATCCGTAAAACGGAGATGCTTTCAAAAATAATGAAATGAAAAGTTTGTAAATATCAAAGAAATGGAATATAAAGAGCAGTAATGTAAAGCACTAATGCAGAAAACAGAAACATCTAAGACTAAATTTATATCAAAAAATCTACAGTGCCGAAGACCTTTGCATAGTACTGTATATTGTGTATGTACCCTAGATATTAGATTTATCCAGAATAAAACTGAACGTGACAGCTCTGATGTCTACCTATTAAAGTCTGATTTATCTGCATCTCTTCATCCCTCTTCATCATCCTCACTCTCTGCGTCTCTTTGTTTTGTTTCTTTTATCTGCTCAACAGAGACGACTGCGTCATCTCCGAAGCATTGCGGCCAGAAACATTGTCAACAAGAATGGTTCCCCGCTGCTGGACACGTACTTCACCCTCCACCTCTGTATAGAGGACCGCATATCTAGAGGTGAGATTTAACCCTCCCCCCCCTTCCACTGTCTCCCTATGAGCAGGGTTTTTCCTGGCTTGAAACAAAGCTAAAGTGATGCCAAAACGCAGCCGGTCTGGCTTTGTCATCGAGGCCGTCTTAACACCCATACTTCTTCTATTCCAATTTCATGCTTTAATAGACACCAGTTTTGGCATTGACTAACATGCCGATACTCTTTAGTTCATACTCTTTAGCTTTTAAAATCCAATTTTATTCATTTTTCCATGCCTAAGGGGACCAGAACAGGCACATACGTTTGTCAGTATTAATTCATCACTTCATTTGTTCCCACCAGGGATCTTTGTTAGTGGCTGGGATCTCTTACTTTGATTCCATGAACGATGATGCATGGATGTGGAGCAGGGGTGAAGTGACTTTCCTCCATAACTTTTCCTCACTGGTTGTTACCATAGTTACAGCTGCTAGCCATCAACAATGCACACTCTAGAGTAGAGGTAACCACAACGGTGACAAAGACATGTGTGAATCAGCGCCCTGCTGTGCCACTGAGCACACCCATTTAGCATCAAATGAGGTGACGTCCCTTATGTGTCCGTTCACCGCGTCCGTTCATTTTCGGCTGCCTGGACACCTTCATTGAACTGTCACGTCCCTTTTTAAATAATTTTCAAACCCAGGTAAATTAAATTTAAAAAAACGTCCTTAGAATTTGCTTACAGTTAGCTCAATTTTATACAATGCAGGAAAACCCTGATAAGACTCCAACAAATTGACACAAGGACTTTTGATTGATTTACATTTTCACTTCTTGCCACCGTGATTTCACCCATTCACCTTCCTTACTATTCTGTGTGAACTACGGTAGCTGCTGCGTGCTTTAGGGAGTGAAAACATGGCTTAGAGTTTGTGCAGCTTAAGTAATTGAGTGTATTTCACAATGGTTACTCGGAACGGGAGGAGTTGGGCTATGGACATTGGAGCAATACAACATTTATGCTGTGCTAGCAACTGACATAGTATTGCACACACTTGAACACTGTCTCAACCAAAAAAAGGGCCTTTTGTTTTTGCATGTGTGTTTTCTCTCATCTTTTAACCACACTTCCCTCATGTCTTTTCAGACTTTTACAAGAGCGAAGTCATACGAGATTCACTGGTGAGTGTCATCATTTGGAAAATATTTATAAACTCTTCACATCTACATCCTTGGGATAGCGTGTGTGTAAAAGTACCAGCTCAGGAGTGACTGCAAGTCTGAGAGTGAAATGGTCACTTTTTTTCAGTACAGTGCAGTAGGGAAGGCAAGCTTCCTGCCAGCTACCCTCTTTACCCACCTTTGGACTTCTGTTATCTCCACATCACTTTCATTAAAATGATTTTCAGGCTGAACGTGCAGTTGCACACGTGTTGGGTAGCGTGATTTTTTGTCATGAAAGTGGGAAAGACAGGCTTGCATCAACATGAATCAAATATGATAGGCCCTGTTCCCATACGCCACCTTCTCTTTCTACAGTCTCTTGTCTGTATGATCCAGCAGTATAACGCTGTGTGATTTTGACAGTCCCCTTTCTTATTTGCACCGAGGGGGTCGTTCTCCTCCCTATCGTTGGTACTCCCCCACCTCACATTGTACCAGCAACTGCTGCTCTGCAGGAAGTCTCTTCTATAGCAACAGCCAAGGATAGCAGATCATTACTGCCAGGCTAACTGCCGAGTCATGAGCTGACCTAAGCTCTTTTCCTAGCGTACCGTTCATCCCCCTCCCTCGTGGCACACAGACTAATGCACTGCAGAGTCATGACTCTTGTCATCTCTCAGTCCAACTCTGTCCTGTTGTCTTAGTGTCCTTATTGACCTTTGATGTGTACTATCTTTTTCCCGCTGTTGTTCGACGAAGGAGACGTTTCCTGTTGGTCTTCCTGTTTTTACTCTAACCGCGTTCCCCCTCTGCTTCCTCTAGTGACTCTCACTAGTTCTGTTTTCCCTCTCTTACTGCCGTTGGAGTGTACTTCTGCTTTTGATATTCCTCTCCCGGCTGACATTGAAATTGACCGAAAGATTAACAGATAGCATTTCTTTCTGTTGGAGGGAAATGGTACATAATTGAATGAAGGGAATGGCTTCTTTGGAGAATCAATAATGTGAGTCAGGGAGTTCAGGGGAGCGCGGTAGAGATCAGTCTTGAGAGGTGTGTGTATTGTGTGTAACTAGAATGGCTAGTGCATCAATGTTGCACTTACTGTAGGGCCGCACAATTAATGGAAAAACAATCAAAATATAACATTGACTACTGCAATTTCTAAATTGCTAATGGCGGGGTCTTTTATCAGAGGGAAGGTTTCTTTTTAGTCAGCTTGCTGAGCAAGACATTCTGGTGCTGTGCAGGATCATGTTGCATAATGGGGAAAGTATTTCATTACACTCAAATTCGAGTGAACCCTCAACATTGGCAACTCATATCCCCCCCGATATTGCATTAAAGTGATGAAAAATGTAAATGTAAAATATATATTTTGTGAATATCGTGGAGCACTGCGTCCTTGTTGATGTTTGATGTGCCAGCAGTTTGCTTTACAAGTCTGGAGTGAACAACAGTTTAATGACCGGTTTAAAAGAGATTAATCCTTCTCGCAACTAAATGCATCACTGTCAGGCTGTTAGAATAGTCCTTCTGTCACTAAATTATTAGGTGTAATAAATCAGTTAATGGACTGATCAGTATAGTATCACTATAACTTTGCTTTGCAGTCTTTTCTCATCTTTATCTGTGCTGTCTGTGTGTGTGTGCATCAGAATCCAACTTGGCGGAGCCTGGACTTCGGCATGCTGCCGGACCTCCTGGACACCTCGGTGTCCTGCTTCATGGTGCGGATCTGGGGCGGACAGGAGGAACGGTACCAGCTCCTCATAGAATGGAAGGTCAACCTGGACGGCCTCAGATACACAGGGCAGCAGGTCAGCACACACATCAAAATGATAATAATAAACCTAAGATAAACAATGAAGACAACTGGGTTACAGAAGAATAAAACAGAAGAACACAGTAGTGGTTTAGCCTATTGCCAGTTCCTGAAAGCTTTTACATTTACTGTTCTGAACACCCTTTGTCTGGTAGGTCTTTCCTGGGAAAAATCCTCTGGAGACAGGAAGTGATGCATAGGGTTGGAGGGTGGGGTAGTATTCACAGCACACCGGTAAAAATTCTCGCTGTGATATGGATTAAGGGTTAACTGATGCAAGGGTTAACTGAACATGTTGGTTTGGGAAGAGCCTACAGATTACTACCTATACGTTAGCTCTTTAGATTGGCTGTTGCAGAGCAGTGAGGAAAATGGTGGGCAGGGACAGAAGCGAGTTGCAATTGAGGAAGAGGAATTGGTTAGACATGGCTCGGATTTAAACAATCTGACAAAAACACAAGAAAATAAGAAAAAATAAATATACCATGCATTTACACCTTAGCTGCAAATGTTCTCCCACAATCCTCCTAATATATTAACAAAGAAGTATATGTTATTGCCATGATTGCACAGCGGGACTGAATCTGCGCTAGTACACAGACAGCCCAGTCTCATACAGACCCAGATGTCTGCTCCCCTTTGTTCTCTCTGCCTCTCTCAAGCCCCACAATGAAACGCCAATGCTTTGCTTTGTCCACAGATTCGCTCCAGGAGTCCAAATGAGATCATATTTGGATTGAATGATGGCTACTATGCAGCTGACTTTGATCACAAGGTACAGGCTTTGTCCATTTTCCAAGGCCACATTTCCACAATGGTATACCAAATACTAATCGAATTAGCTTCATTTGGACGCTATATTTGGGTTTTGGATTAAAACGCTCTCATGTGCTTGTTGCAGGATCAGTCGGAGCGAAAGAAAAACAGTCTGCTTCAGGTTGATCAGAGTTCAGTCAGGAACTCCTACAGTGTCTTCTCTTTGCTCAGGTGAGTCTGCTGCCCTACTGCGGCATTAAACCTACAGTACTGTCACAAGGACTTGACTTTCCTCAAATTCATTGCATCTGCTGTGAGTGGTTCAGTACAGCAGGCATATGCTTTGCATCGTACCTGTTTTTTTTACAAGCATGTTCTTTCACTGGAGTCTCTTCTTTCGTCTGTAACAGATTTCATGTACTTACAAGGGATGTGATTTATTTTCTTTTTTTTTTTTGCTGCAGAGCTAGCCCTCATTCTGATAGATTCCCTGTCACATCAGATTTCCTGCTGCTGCGTCTATAACTGAAGTGTTGCGGTTTGTCTTATATTTTACCCAGGTCATCCACCAGATGGCGCCACATGAAAAACAATATCTAGACAAGTTGTCATGGAATCAGTGTTGGCCTCCAATTTTATTTAGGGCAGCCAAGAATACAGTCTGCAGTGTATTTCTTGGACGTGAAGGGGCATACACATGGGAAGTTTTAATCCAGTTAGTCAAATAAAGGCACCTTGTCATCTCTGTCCAGCTGCATAGTTGGGATGGTAAATTCCATTAGAATTAATGAGCTTGGATGATTTGCACTATGAATGTATGAATACAAATTCATACCACAAGGAGGAGACAAACTGTTGCTTAATATGTCATTGGATGAGAGCAGAGCCTTGTTTCAGAAAGGAACAACTTCAGATGACATGAAGTCGCTGCTGGCATCTGTTGACAAACATAGGCTTGTTGTTCTATGTTTGAATGTGGTCGAATATAAACACTACGTGCAGCATCACCAGGGCTTTCCCAAAGGGAAATACACAGTAAACTGTACCCTCATCGCATTACAACTTAATTATACCCAATTATGTCTAAATAAATGGATGAATGGGAAGTTCAGGTTAGAGCTCCCAGGATAGGACAAGGATCCTGTCATTAGAAGTGTTACGGAGGCTTCCACCGACTCTTTCCTTCCATAAGCGTCAAATAGAGCGAATAGAGAAATCTATTCCTGATGTGCGTCACAGTTCTTTGCAGTGTCGAGGAAAAGAAGCCGGGCCAAAGCCGGCCGTGCTTTAACGACACTCTAGGGAGGGAGGAGCTCACAGGAGGGATAGCCCAGGTTGAATCGTAGAGCTTTTATGACCTCTGCTCTTGCTTCTTCCATTATTGCAGCCCCCCCCTCCATCCTGCTCTTCATCCATAGCCCAATGGGACTCTGGAATTTTAGGCAGCTCCATTGATCCCCCTCTTCCCTCAGGCTCCTCTGCCTGCATCCCTCTCCCCCTCTCCCCCTCTCTCTCTATCTCTCTCTCTCTCTCTTTCTCCCTCCATCTGACTCCCCCGACTATCAGGGTTGTGCCATGGCTCACTGCACTCATAAGCTCATGGTTTATGATCATGTACTGTAGAATGATTCATCAGATACTGTACGCTCTAACAGGGATTATCCTCCCACCCCCCACGGTACAAGACCACATATACCATTCAGTCTCTGACCTGCAGAGCTCTGACATTTTCTAAGTGCATTAACTTCCTGAAGCACTCAAGTGGAGCGCTTCTCGCAGAACTACCGGGCTCTGAGTGGAAGTCTCTGCTTTTGTTATTAGCTCACCTGCCTGGGTTGCATGCAGTGATAAATGATCTATAGCGTCCCCATTTATATGTGTCTGGCGTTCCAGCATGCTTTGACCTTTCCATCGTGTAGCGGGGTGCGTACTATTTCTCCTTTGGTCCAATCCAAATCTTATTGCACTGCTTCCAGAAAAGTTGGAGTAGACTTTTCTCTCATCAGGAACATTGACGTGTGGCCACAAAGGGCATTCGCACTCAGATATTCTCACCCAGTTCTCTCCAGCTCACACCTTGGCCCAGCACAAAGCTTGCAGTGCAGTGCTACGACAGGAATGGATGGGAGCTCCCTCTCCGAGAGCACACCGGGATCTTGATTAATGATGGCAATTTGTCAGCAAATTCACTGTCTGCTTTTTTTTGCCTGGCTCCAGTTGACGAGGCCCCTATGCTGTGCGAGTTAACACGGCAATGTGGGCTAGCAAACACAACAAGGCTTGGATGGAGAGATGAAGAGAGAGAGAGTACAGATCATCAATCAGCAAAGTCTCGTCTCTCCCAGAGAGATATCCAGGCTTGGCTGGAGGGTGAGCAGCAGTGTATACAGAGCTGGGCCTTTGGTGTGTGTGTGTGTGTGTGTGTGTGTGTGTTTTTAGGTAGTATTGTTCCTGGCTCAGATATTCTCCAGTCTCCCAGATGCTCTCTCCTCTCTTACCAGGCTTGATTAGGTGTGAGGAGCACGGGGAAAGAAGACCTGATAGGATCAGTGGCAGCCTCAGCTGGCTGTCAGTGGACTGGCTAGCATGCTAACTGGTTGGATATTGACAAACGGAGCAGCAGGAAGACTGGCTGTGTTGAGTGGCGCGGTTTATGTTTCATGTTTCATGTTTCATGTTTGTGGGAGGCCTATCTTTTTTTCCCGGCTGTCTAATGTGCTTTTGAACGTCTGATTCAAGTGCTCTTTAAGCGGATGCACTTGAGCAGCTTCTGGATCCTCACTCATAGCTGGCTGAAGTGCAAAGGGGAATTATGTACTTACTTTTTGACATTGAATAATATTTATAATGTCAACAAAGATGGTGTATGCGCTGGCTGCTAAAGGTTTTTGGCCTGTTGTAACAGCGGCCCATCGGACAAACCGTAAACATCATTTCACTTCAAGGATGCAAGTTCCAGATTTCAGCACTGGGACATTGCAATAGTTAGCCTATGTCAAACTGCTGCAGCACAAAAGGCAAACTTTCTTCCTTTCCACAATCGAAGCCATATGCCGGCTGCGTTTCCTTCGTGTGTATGCTCCTATGTACAGTATGCGTGTACAGTACGTGTCAACAGAAGCTGTGCTTTGTGATGGTGACGCTCGGAGGGGGGGTCTCTCCTGCCCCAGGGGTTGCGGAGGTGATAATGCTTTCCTGCAGGCAGCCCCCGAGGTCTAATCGCATGCTGGTTGGGCACTGGGGCTGCGGTCCTCTGCCACGGGACATTGTTGTGGTCTTGCTTTAAGCAGGCCAGTTTAAACAGCCAGCTGGAGCAAAGACTAGGGCAGACCTTAGGGTATCAACCAGCAGCAACCAGACTACAGAAAACAAACCGGCGGCCTAAGCCCTAAATCACCACGGAGATATGGATGTGGATGCTTTTGTTTTTGTTTCACACCTCTGGAGTGGACTCAGGCAGTGTCAAAACAACCCCATATTGAGCATTTTCAGAGGTGGTCCAGGAGCTGTTTTTAAAGCTTGAGGCCTTTAACACCCCCTCTAAGCCCAACCACAGAATTTGGTCTTCCTATACCCCAAAAACACATAGACACATTTGTTTACATATTTCACATTGTTTTTATGAAATTTTCAGACAAGAGAGTATTTCTGCCAAGTTAGACTCTTAACAAGGCTGAGGTTTGAGATTTCTGCAATTTTTCCCCCAGCTTCTTCATTTCCCTTTGATCATTTGCTCTGTCTCTGTCTGTCCATCTCTTTCACTGTCTCCCATTCTACCTCCTACATTACATCTTTGGCTATGCCCACCAGTGCTGTCTCTCGTTATCTTAGCTTGTTGATCTAGGGTCCATTCCTCCCACATCTGAAGTCCTCAGTCCTGTGTATTGCCCTTTTTTAAACAAAGGCAGTAGGCTGTAACTTTCTAATACAAGTTTATGTGAGGTCTTTGTATAAAACCTGCTGTTTCTTTTATTGTTTATTGTTTGGCTCATTACACCAGGCAGCTTAAGTAACCATGTTTGGAACAGTTTGGGTTTTTTTTTTTAGTGTGAGGCAAGGGCAGGGGGGCTTTCTCTCGTGACAGGGGAGGCAAACCTCTATAATCATCCGCAGAGTGCGTGGCCCCTCCGTGACCCTTTTTTTTGAAACAAAAAATAATCTATTCTCAAGATCTCTTTGGCTTCTCTGCATCTCTGCCATAGTTGACGTGTAAACATGGCTTACAGCATCTCAGCAACAACCCCACAAAAGCATCAGTCTGGGGGAGTATAAGTGCTTATGCAGGCTCACCAAAAAAAAAAAAACTGCAGCCCAGTAATCTTATCTTCCGCTCCGTGAGCAGAGGGAGACAATGGTGAGCTGAGGTGAATGGCGAATGGGTAAATGTGTTGACATTCCTTGCCATTGAGACACAGGCAGAATTTAAAGGTGTTGTTTGTTGTGATTTTTCTACTACGGCGTTTCCACTTCTTCTGTTTTGTCCTTTGCGGAGGTGTATTACCGGGACATTAGCCCTCATTTGTTGTCCCAAAATGTCTCTGAGCTTGTTTTGAATGGGCTAATTGGCTGCCCTGTTCACCCCCGTTGTGTTTGAAAAATGGTTGCTGGAAATGAATTCAATGCAGTCATTAGTCCTCAGGCCTGTTTCCACGGACCCTGGTTTGTTTGACAAGTGCATTGGGCACGCTTGCATGTGATCAACAGCTTGATGGCTGGCCGGGCCACACGTTCAGCAAATCCAGAATACGCTGCCTTGAGTTAAGTAATGTGGCCGTTGCATTTGTCTGCTAAACGTGGGGCGGTCAAAATGGGGTGACCAGGTTCTGATATGTTTATATGTTTATTTTGTCCTAAATTCCCCACAGCTGAGGTATGCAGAATCAGACTGCCTCAGATTATCACTGCGGCCTGACAGTGAAATGTTTGTCTGCCTGTCTGACTGCCTGTATCTGGAGACACAGGGAATCAGAGGTGGAGAGACGCCAAGAAACCTACATGACAAAAGAGCATCTTAGAAATGAAACCCTTCATATCGCATGGCCTGAAGAAAGCCACGTATGTAAAATCTGCAAAAGGTTTCCATAACTGTGTCAAAGCGGTCTGTCAGAACATAAAGCTCCACAGCGATAGGGAAGGAAGTGGAAAAAAGCGTGGAAACACAAAAAGAAAGGAAGGAGGAAAGAAACGCTCCATGCCACTGTGGAATGGAATGGATCCAGACTTGAGCTGTCTCATTGTGATGTGTAACGGCATCCCCTCCTTGAGACCCCCAAACCGACCGCCAGCGCTATATAAGGCCGTGAAATGTGGTCGATTCGATGTGCTCTTTGCCGCTTCTCCCGGAGGGACAGCGGATCTGATCTCCGGTCTCTTCTTCAGACCCCAGGTCTTTCTCTCGCTTATCTCTGTAAGCCAGATGACACATCTGCCTTTGCTGATGCCTTCTCGGCACTGATTGCGAGATTGCGGATGCTGGACCACGGCACGGCATATAAACCATGGTAAATATTTATTTTAGGGTCATCAGTGAGGTAAATGAACAGAAAACAGAAGATGGGTGTTGGAGAGGCTGCTAGGTCTTTACTCTCCAGTTCCACTAGAAGGAGTTTTAAATGGCTGTAAGGCTTTTCAGGCCATGTGCATTTACTAACACATTTCTGATAAATAATTCAGAATGCTGTTATTTTAATACACATTCAAGTCTCCTTTTAAGAAATCTCTGTAAGTTCATTTTTGTTCATCAAAAATTCTATTTTGTAAGTTTCAAAAGCAGTTTTATTTGAGAGCAAGTTTCACCTGACACCCCGTACATGATCACGGTCAAAGATACAAATGTCGTTTGTTTTCTGATGTTTATCAAGCTAACATCAAGGGCCTCGTGCTTGTGATGCACTAGCAACCCTCAGTCATAACTTCCTGCATATCCCCTTGGCCTAGCTGTTAGTTACCCCTCATGTCTTGGAAAAGGAAAGATGTCATGGCTTGTGAGAATGTGTTCTCTGGACCGTTGCCCGGCAGTTGTTCTACTGCCCCAGCGAGGGTGTACGCAGGTAGGCCTTCTCCTGCTCCTCCACCTCTGATCCATAGGAAGTGATAGGGCCTGATGGGCAGACCCTGGGCCCAGAGTCAGGCAGCGATAAGGGGGCAGACATGCGTGAAGATAACTACTCTCAACCAGGGAAAGGCCATATCAGATTCCACCATCGCAATCACCTAAACAGATGAAGCTGTCAAAACAGCTTTGCCCTGATGTTCCAAAGGACTATCACCAACAGCTATCTCTGTCACCTCAGACAGATTACAAAAAAATGAGGGGGAAAAAATATGAAATGGTGTTCCTGTAGGTCTCCTCCCCCCAAACTCTATCTACATCGTCATAGGAATGATTTATTTATGGCCTGGTTACCAGCCAGATGTAATAATATCCTGAGGTGACCATGTGAGTTTCATAACTAAAAATCCCTGAGGAAGCCCCCTAGGATTTGTAGAATTACCCCACCAAGCTGGAAGCCTGTTAAACAGAGCCTCACACACTAAACCCACACAAGAGGCAATTTCTTGAAGGCTCAGAGCAAGTGCATACCGAAGCAAAAACCTTTTCACATCAGACTAAAGTAAAAAGCCTATTTCTACCATTATGACCCAGACCACAATCCCCTCTTTCCC
>CABFOQ010000072.1:16901-29636 GCA_900660455.1 Gephyroberyx darwinii | reverse complement strand
TCCCCTTACCCTTTACAGGGTTCGTATCCTTCGCACTCACACACACACACTGACTAGCTGTGTTGTCTGGTGTGGCTAGGTCAAGTCTAACCAAGGTTAGGCTAGGTTGATGGCAGGCATTAGTTGGTGAGGGTTAAAGGGAGTTGTGAGGTAGTGGCGTAGAGGGGTGTGTTTCCAGGACGCTGGAATACACAGTTAAGCCTTCTTGAGGTGTCGTGGGCCTAACTTAACGAAACATCGGTGAAAGAAGGTGCCCACTTGATAACCCCAATGACGTGCCGCATACCGCTGTTGGCTAGGCTAGGTAACTGGCGAATGGTGCCATCTGAGGAATGACTCCGTAGATTTATGACGGTGTAGCCTGATGTCTGCTATGGTGTTGCATCTGATGGTGGTTATATCACTCGTTTGTTTTGTGTTTCTTCTTATCTGAATTGGCCTTCTACATGTGTTTACCTTGGATTATGGCACAAGGGATAGTAACATCTTGTCCTGTGTATTAATGAATGGATATATGTACTTTCTTGAAACTTTATTTGGATTAAAAGAATTTAAGTATTCATCTAAAAGGGTTAATTTTTTTTCCATGTGGCTTGGTTTCCCGTGCCTGTTGTTGCAGTTGCAGTGTGCATGCGCTTCTATGTGTGTGCATGATGTGTTCATATCTGATTAGCGGAATACCCCTTTAAGGGAGCAAGGGGTTATGGGGCGAGAAGGAAGGAGGGAAAAGACAAAGTATGTGAGGGGGGGTACGGAGCGGGGAGTCTGGAGAATAAAGGAGCCCTGGTTAGTTGTTGCATTCGTTTCATGCCTTTTATTTTGAGTAGACACCACACATGAGCGTGTATGTGTGCTCATGTATGTATGCGAGAGTGTTAACAGTACACTGCAACTTCTGCCACAGTGTGTTTCCACAGCCCTAACAGTGTGAGAGTAGAGAAGAAGAGTGGATCCTTATGCAGTGAAAGATAATGAGCTGCATCAGTCCACAGATTGTCACTAATGGCCGGTCAGGGCAGAGAATCAAAGGGATGTGCTGGCTAAGGAGCTGTGGCAATGGTGAAATTATTACTTGACAGAAATTATAGGATGTTGATGTTCGACCTTCAGTGTTTTATAGACACTTTATTTGTGTCTATACTTTATTTATAGACACGTACAACAGATCAACCACTTCTGTGGCAGATCAGTTGTACAGAAATCAAATCAATTTTGTTTTTAAAACACAAATTTCAGTGCTTGGTGTTGCATTTCTAGTTGGCCTCAGAGTTGTATAGATTGTATTGTATAATTTATAACTCAGGTTAGTGTATTACTTCTGAATGCCCACTGGCTTGTTTGACTAATATTTGTATTTGGTATCAGCTGCAGATGTGGGTTGAAGTAACTTTCGATCTCATTTTAATGTTCCCAGAGCTAGCAGGGAGCTGATAAATGATCCCTGAAATAGTCCAGGCTGAACATAAACCAGCCTCAATATCTGAAAATAAGTTCTGGCCATCAATGATCTTTTTTTTCTCTTTGCCCTCAGGAGACTGCCATTTGA
The DNA here is from genome assembly GCA_900660455.1 of Gephyroberyx darwinii. Classification (NCBI taxonomy): domain Eukaryota; kingdom Metazoa; phylum Chordata; class Actinopteri; order Trachichthyiformes; family Trachichthyidae; genus Gephyroberyx; species Gephyroberyx darwinii. The sequence continues at coordinate 28,090 of CABFOQ010000072.1, read as the reverse complement.
CGGAGTGGTCATCTTGGAGCTCATGCCAGCTGACTTGTCTGGAGGGACGGAGCTTTGAGACCACCGGCCGCCAAGCCCGCTCCAGAGCCGTTGTCATCCAGGTCATGGAGAACCAGGACAACTGTCCACATCAAGTTTTTGAGACGCAGCCCTGTAAAGGTACTGGAGAAATGACTTAGATAAGTATATCATTAGCAAGTACAAAAGATTTACAAGAACTTGTCTTGTTGACAGCGGTCGAAAGACATCTTGATAACCTATGGTGAATAATGACACAAATGTTACGGACAACAGGGCCTCACATGCAGGGCAAAGTGACAGTGCCAGACATGCATGGATAGTAGACTATACAGACCAGGGTGCAGAAGGGGGTCCAGGGTTCTCTATATGCAATTTTGATGACAATTCGTTGCAATTCATTCAATATACTTGTCTTACTTTCTGTGCAGCAATTTCTGTCATCTCCACTTCTTCTGTCCTTTCTAACCTCTCTCTCCCCTGCTGTGGCTTCTGTCCTCTCTGTCTGTGCTCTGAGTGTTGCCTTTTCTTCTGGCGGCTGTGTTGTATGAAATATTTAAGTGAACTCTTGCAGTGAATCTATCAAAAATGACAATGGTAACTGACAAAATAATGGATACACCACATTCCCTTATGCTACAGAAGTTATTTCAAAATGCATTTATTTCTTTGTGTGAGTTCTGTGCACAGTACTCCATCAAAATGAAAAAGAAGTTATACATTTTTTGTGAAAGTATTCAATTCAAACAACAGTATTCAGCAACAGTATTCACCCACTTTGATTAATTTGAGCTAAACTGCCACCACCTCCACTCAGGACAGCAAGAGCTTCAGTGATTGTTGGTCTACCAAATAGTGGCCAGAGCTGTCTGCTAGTCTGGGAACGAGCCACAGTTTGCTTGAAAAACTAGCGAGACTAGCAAGATGATATGTGGGTCTATTATTAAGGTACGATAATGTAATATTAATTGCTTTACTACACGAAATGTCCTACCTTTCCTCCGCAATCCTGCTTTGTAGAGCCTAATTTTTTTTTCGTCTTCATTCTTATGATTGACTCCTATCATATTTCTTATTTTATTTTATGATCACAGATTGATGATATATAACAGTCTAAGAGCATCTGAAGTTTAATGTTTTCAAAGATTATCCCCCCCAAGGTGGGGTGGCAGGTGCCTATGTGTGGGGGTATTATCATCTTGGAATATGGGAACATTTCCCTCGTGGCAGGGGGACTATGTATCACGTCAGTCCATCCGTCAGAGTTGATATCTCAAACACCACTGGTGATTTTGACAAAACCTGGAGGGATGATGCATCTTGGCACTGTGTTCTGGTGTTTAAAAAGATTGGCCTGATGGGGGCACTATAATTAAAGATCAAAATTTCAATCTTTGAAAGGCCATAAGTGCTACCGCCATCGATTTTGATGAAACTCTTGTTTCTGATTGTCCCAACCGGTTCCGCATCACTCATGGGAGACATTTACTGTTTCCATAGTTTTCTGTTTTTTTGTGTAAGAGTGAATATGACTTGCCTGTGTAGCTGCCTTTGCAATTGTGATTTCAAAGTCACACTCCTCCTCTTGGTGCTTTTGTTATTTCATCCAGCCCCTGTATATATTCAAAATTCAAGACTGCAATCTTCCCAATAGCTGCCCTAGGGGATGAGAGCCCTTTATTTCATAAAACGTGTCTTTCGTATATTTCCACCAAGTTCCCTCCATTTCATTTTTCCCGGAACACCTTTGTCTAGCAATTGGGGCACACTGCTTTACCACTCAGTGGAAAATGTGCTCCTTTAGTTTTGCTACAACCAGAATATGCCTTCCCTGATAATGTGAAGTCGTAGGGCTGGGTGGTGGCTAATGTTCAGGGAAGCCTGAAGTCATGCATGGATGCCCAATGCAAACTGCTAATGAGCACTGCCTGCCTCTCTGCCTTTGTCACAGGAGGAAAATGCCACAGCTACCAATGGAGGACCGGAGGATGGAGCGACAATGAAAGAGTTGTGTGGTGTCAACGCTCTGATGGTGTCAATGTCACAGGTAGAGACTTGTAGTGTCTTCTGGCCACCCATTAAAGGGATCATGCAGATACACTCATGGAAACACACACACACACAAATATGAACATCTTTGTGTCTATTTGGCTACATTCACACTGACAGTGTCCTAATTCAGATTTTTTTCTGTGACACAGATGTTTTCTAATCAGTGTAAACAGCAAAAAGCTGCATGGAGACAAATTCTTTTCAATTCCAGACTCGACCACATGGATATGTGGTACAAAATCAGATATTGAGGCATGTGACCGACTTCTATTTGAACACTCAAATCAGAATTTGTCATTGCCATGACAATAGGTAAATATCACATCATTCACCTGAGACAATTTTGGTGACATAGCAGCGTGGCTGAACCAGTGAAAGCATGGAGGACAACAAGTAATGGAAGGATACAGCAATGGAAAGAAAGACAAATAGCCGACTTGGCTGGTGTTTGGTGAGACGCCTCACTTCATCAAAACTGTTAGACACATGCTGTAACCGAAATGGTTATCTTAATGTTACTCTGGACAGTCAGCTCATATTGGTTTCAGATATGGTTTGTGTCCTAGAATAGATGTGAACAGCCATCCAAAAAAAATCAGAAATGAGCAGCAACTCAGAATTGACCATAAAGACCTGCAGTGTGAACGTACTTACTTTCCCTTTCTCTCTTTCTCTCTCCAAAACGCGCACATACACATACAATAACACACACAAAGGATAATTTAGGTATAGTGTTCTAGCAGAATTTAACACCTTATTTGATCTTTCTGTTCTCAATGCAGCCTTCATTGATTTCTCCTCTCCCTCTAAACATAAGTAATCAATAAGCCAGTCTCTGCCGGGAGGCTTTCAATCCATATAAATATAATCATGCATTTGTATTGGTGGGAAATGAAGCAGGCATAGAGAAACAGAACAAAGGTAATTGCACAGAGGGAATGAATGCTTTAGGGGAGCTTGATGTGCTGTAAATAGTAGGTGAACATGATCTTATCACTGGAAGGAAGTGTCTTTGGTAAATTCAAGCTCAGCAGGAGTAATCTCTCTCTGCAGAGAAGGTGAGAGCCCAAGGCATTACTCTTTGATATTTTGACATGCAATTTTCTATGTTGGAATTAAAATGTTCACAGATTGATCAGGGACACTGATAGGCAACTTACCCCATTAATCAGGTGTGACACTACATTAATTTGCTGATCAATGGGTAAAGGAACAGCGGTAAAAACCTGTGTCTTTCTCCAGGGGGGTGTTTCCTGCAGAACAGGCCAACCACAGTCAGACACTGCTATCCACCTTGCACCAAACCCTTCTCTCACTGCACACCGGTAAGACCAATGTATCTCAGTGATGGCATTGTGCTCATTCCCTGTAAACAGTTAGTTCTCAGTATGTATGTTTGCTGTCCACTGCTGTTCCCAAATAGGTGGTGGGGAGTTAAAATGGATTTTGATAGAGCCTTTTTTTTTCAAGTGTCAAGAACCAGCCATTAGAGGATTATCAGATTACTGAAAGATGCTTGCGAGCTCAGTGTGAGTGAAGGACTACACCTGGATGTGGGAAACTGCACGTGGGCAGCAATGAAAATGACAAACTCCATGTTTAAGCTTTTACTGCCCCTTAGAGTACCCCCCATGTAACTGCAGTTAAAGCGGCAAAAATATATGAGGTACTGAAGTTTACCACATATTACCTAGGAGGCATCTGAAGTGTAGTTTGCCTGAAAAATGTAATAAATGTGTAAACCTACTAAGCTTGACACCAAATGATGTTATATTATGGCTTGGTATATTTCATTTTGATGAATGCTTTTATCCAGTGCACTGCATACTTTTTTTAGTCTGGCTGGCCCTGCAAAGTAGTCCCCTAATCCTGGAAGTGCTGGTGCAATGTTCTATCCATTGAGCTACACAGTTTAAAGATTTAAGGTTGGGATAAATCAAATGCAGCACTTTAATAATAGAGTGTCTTTGACAGAGTCGAGTAGTCCCCATACATCACAGACTATTTGTGTCAACGGTGTTTTGTGGCTATGGGAAAATAATGATCACACTAATCGATCGTGTTGGCTGTAAATGAGGTTCTTCTGGCCTTCTCCCCCATGCAGAGTGGAGTGTGTGGGTGTGAGAAGGGTTACACTGAAGTGATGACCACGCATGGCTTCCTGGACTACTGCACCAGAACCCCGGGGGCGGACAACAAGAAAGCTGATGTGAAGACCAACTCTGGCAGATTAAAACCTGGGCCATCTCAGGCCCAGGACTTCTTCAGCGAGTGGACGTTACGACCTGTTGGCCCAGGTACTGAAATGGAGATTATTTCACAGCTCAGCCAGCGCCTCAGATCATTTCTGGCTTTGAACTTGGCTTTGCAGCTTTAGAATCACTGGGCTTGGGGTATTGGGCCTATCTTTTATGTTTTTCATGTTGAAAAAAGCTCAGAGAAGCTCAGAGAAAGCAAGCTTTCTCTGAACTGATACAAATCAACATTTTTAGATCTTTGAGAAAAGCTCGTATGACATTGAAATATATCTGAATATCTTGTTTGTACACCATTTGGTCACACCACCACCCAATGTGAATTGTTTTGGTCTTTTAAAATCGAGTACCAGATATTGACTGAATTAATATGGTCCTCTATGTATTATTGTCCCTACTGCTAGTGCTTTAACTTTGAAAAATATATGTTGAAAAATATTTTTTCATGTCTTTATCATGTAATCTTGTTTGAGAAATGTCATTTGACAAAAAATGTGTATTAGGTTTTGATAAATGATGAAACAAAAGAGTTCTTGGTAGTCGACTCAGACCTTTGGATCCCACTGTACATCCAATATTCTGTATTAAAGCTCCTGCTTTCTGATTGCGCAGATGGAAGACTAAAGCTGTGGGTTTACGGCGTGACTGCAGTTGGATTCATCTTAATACTATTAATTATTGCATTATCATTCCTGGTCTGGTACGTATATAAGTTTCTCAACAGATTTCTCACTGTTTCTCACAATTTCACACCCTTCAATAATGTAAAAATCCATTGCTGGCATTGTTTAGCTGGGTGAACACAGAGTGAATTTCTAACCATCTCCTTACCATGAAAATAACCCTGTCAAATGAATCGTATTTCAGACAGGATTCTGTCTGCTGTCTGCTATCAAATAATGGAATTCTTTGACTGAAATAAAATTGGACTGCTCTGTGGTACAAAGTCAGAAGTCACCTATTCTCTCTTGCATGTGTTTATTTTTCCAGTAAGCCATCCAAAATGACAAAGACATCCTCTCCACCACAGAAGCCCTTGACCCTGGCCTATGACGGTGACATGGATATGTAACCAGGCTCCTATACCTCACAAGGACACGCTTAGCCTGTTACAAACAGACTCCGAACTGCGTGCAGATTCCTAGGACACCCATCCCGAAACACATCACCCATCACATACTACTGACTGTCGGCCAGTTTGAGCTGGGTGTTTGCTGTAGTGCCAATAGTGTTGCAACAATAGGGCGGACAAATAGCAATGCTCACGATTTGCAATGCTCACAATGTACATGATTTGCTGCTGACGGGCGAATTAGCCCAAAATTTTAGCTGCAGCCAACTTTTCCTCACTGAGGGGAGGGAGGCAGCCCTTGTCAACAACAGCTGATGTGTCTCTAGTCATGGAAAACAAATTGACCTCCAGTGACTCTTTATTAAAATTGCTTGCGACATGAACTCATGGTGAAAGTACTATTTGCAACCCTCAAAACATCAAGAGCCCCTCAGAGAAAGTGTGTTGTATGACTTTGCGGATCCTCAGGTTTCGGTTTTGGAGCTTACGTTTTTTATATGCCAAGAATCAGAGGGGCCACCTTGGCATTCGACTCACACAGTGAGAGGGAGACCAAACGTTTTGGGTTAGCAGCCACAGTCAAACGTGACATTCAAAGTCGGACCAATGGACCATTTGACATTTGATTTGTAGGGCGTTTTGTCAGTCCAGGACATTTGTAAAGGAAATGTCACAAGTCTTTGGGTAAACAAACAGCCTTTTTTGAATATCTGAGAATAAACAAAATGCTGTATGCACTACATTAGTGCTGATTCATTTTTGTTTGATTCAACTTTTCTAGTGTTTTAATTGTAATGCAAGTTATTGCTGTCAAATTGTGTTTTTGTTGATGACGCCATATGATGTGTGTGTTTGGACTTTAAAATGTAAACCAAAAGCAGGCTTGCCTTGAGTTTTGTTTGAGTTCAATGATACAATACTTTTGCTTCCCTGATTCTTATAAGACGCTCGGCCACTGAAAAAATGAATAGAGAAAAAACTCAGAATCTTGTATGAAATTTGTACTGAAACACACCAGATTATTTTGATGATAAATGCATTCAAGAATTTTATGAACACAATGTAGCAAGAGAAAATGGCATAAACAGACATAATGCCAGTTATCCAATACCAGCATGATAAAAAATCGCCATACCACCTACACAGTTCCTGATTAAAAACAGAAAGAAAAAGAGATAAAATGACAGAAAGAGATAATTAGTTATTTGATCATACGCTGTATTGTTATTAGAGCAAACCTAATTTACTCTTTTCAAAGAGGTAAGTAATTTGTTTTTGGAAATAAACAAGTTATCAGCATAATGCCATACTTTTCACATTCTACCATTAATAAATACAAGGACAGACTGCAAAGAGTGAGGGGGAGGAACTATATTTTGAAATGTTGTTGTTGCTGTTTGCAAGCCAGGAAAATATCTGTGTGGTCACCCTGAAGATTAACATGAAAGACACAGCAAAGGAGCTTGCTGGTTTTGATATATATTGAAAGATATCTGTAAGCACATACATTGGGTATTTATTTGTATTTTTGTTTGTTTGCTTATTTGTTTGTTCCTTCTTTCCTTCCTCCCTTTACTACTTTGTCTATATGCCAGGATGACAGGCATTAGGAAGTCTGACTCAAGCACAAAAATGAAAAACATAGTTTTATTTGGTCAGAGAAATTCTCCAAATCCATAATGTCCACACTGCACTTGCAAAGCATCACTGATTTTGACGGCCAGTACATCACCCCAAAGCACTTTGGCGGAGCATAAACTCTTACATTTCTCTGGATTCAATCTAACATGGATCCGTGAGTGCATTATTCATAAGAATGATTTTATTTTTGCTAGGTGGTTTTGACATTGACCAGAGTTCATGCTGTTTCTCTTCTTTCTCCAAAAACTGGAGATTTGGCCTTGTGTGACCTGAAATCATTCCGAATGTCTTTTACCAATGACTCTATAATCTTTATGGTTGTTAGAATATGGTTGTTACTTGTTGTAACAGTTCTATTTCAACAACTGATTGTATGTATGCATGTTTGATCTGTTTTGGCAGAAAGTGCTCCAAGTGGCCTTGCAATGATTCTGTTTTACAAGTTGCCAAACATTTGGTAGGAGTTTCTTTTAGGCAATGTTTCCACTAATATTTGGCTAGTGCAAGGAAAATATGGGAAATTGCTAACTCAATATCAAGCCCACTTGTGACGTATTGGTCATTTCTAGGTAAAAACTGTGCAAATATCAACTAAAAAGCAAGTTATCTGATAACTTTTCCATTATGAGATAAAGTGCAGCCAAACCAGGTCTCTCGCTGACCTTCAAAGAGGTCTGACCAGATTAATGGATAAACATTTCTATTGGGTTATGACAGAAACAAACCAATAGTATGTTAAGTCATTATTTACAGTAATACCATGCTATTTGTGTTACTATTGTGTGTACACGGAGAGTTGGACAAAAAAGCAAATAAATTGTGGTACTCTGTGTGGAAAAAGTTCTGCATTATTTCTTCCTTGTTTCTCAACTTTTTGAGAGAGATTCACTTTTCTTGGGACCTGCTGTGAACTCCACTGACTCCTTGGCTCTCATGTCTTGGTAAATTATAATTACTGATACAGGATCCAAGGCAGAGTCCAGATTATATAAGCAACTGATAAGATTAATCTTCACATCCAGTCAGATACCCACTCTGATGTCCCAGGATACTCAGAGGATGTGAGAGAAACAGTGTTTAAATCTTTTGTCTAATCGAATTCATTTATTTAAGACTGTCACTTCTGTTTAAGGGAAGGTTGAATTCAAACAGTTGTGTCATGGCCGTCTGATGAGTGGCAAAGAGATGGGCCGATCTTGTCATGTCCAATTCATCTCATTTTAGTACCTCTCAAGACATATTTGCAGTATTCTGTGGGGATCCAGAAACAGCTCGGAAATGACTGGGTTTCATTTAAATCATGCTTTATCTATTACCTCCAGCTAAATCATTCAAATGAAGTGTAATATACTGTAGTTTGGCTGATTTGAGAGCAAAGCAAAAGTCTAATGAATATTTAGCACAATAGAGAATGAACAAAGTTGCAATTAATGCATGCATCTCACTTCTGTTGCACTGTTGCAGAAGAGCAGATAGCAGTTCTCTGCCAACAACACCTCATAGTATTTACTTAACAGAATTGTGCAAGCCTGTGATGAATTTTGTGCCTAAAAGTGGTTTAAAACTGTGATTCCCAACGTGGGGTCTGAGGAGCCACTGAGGTCCCTGGAGGATTATGTCATTCACTGTGGGGCATGAATAAAAATGGTCTATTTCCATGGTCTGTTATCTCAATGACTATGGACAGCTAGCTACTGAATCGTATCTGACAAAACACTCCTTCTCTTATAATTCATTCCCTGGGTTAAAATCTTAGCAAGTGGGGGTCCATGGCCTAATTACAATCTAATTTGGGATCCTGGCCTAATTCCTTTCATCTAGGGGTTCTTGACATGAAAACGTTTGGGAAATCCGAGGGCCATGGAGATGCCAAGGGATATGCCAATACATTAATTTTCTATCATTTACATTAGATCTGGTATTAGACTACATTTATTTCTGTATTTTCTATGTGCTATATGGTATCACTATAATATTCCTATAGGGACTTATAGTTTGTCTGTGGTACACAATAGTGACCTCCTCATAATGGTAATTTTCTATCACCTATGGTATCGCTATAATACTAATATTCCTTTAAGGACTTGGGGTTTTGCTGTAATATTTGTATGGTAGATTTCCAGAATATACAAATACAATTTTCTTACGGGATTTTCTCAGCCCCCTTTCACCCTCCTCCAGTTCAGTGGGAGGGTTTTATTTTTTTTTTTCTAGGGTTCCAGTGTTGAGACGTTGTCATTTCCCTATTTGCTCTTGATCCCGGTTTCCATACGACGGGTAAGTGAAAATGTCCCGTTTTGTCTCAGCCTAACGCATTCTGCATTAACACCACGTGCATAATGCACTTAATGTACCGTATAACCGGGACTGTCTCCTTCACCAGTGAATCTTGTACCTCATCGCCGTCGCCTGCCGATAGTCTGTAACCTACATGCAATCTGAAGTGTCCGGCTATTGAGTGAAAGGGAAGCCTGAACAGAATAAACTACGAGCCTCTCTATTTCTCCATTTGGCTGTTTCTCAATAGCATATGATACGACATAAACGGACAGGCCTGTCATGGTAACAAAATATGACATCGTAGTCAATGTTCAGCCTCAGCGCTCCCCTAGCGAATAACAGTAATCCGCCAGAGTGAAGTCAGCTTCATATTGGGAATTGGCTCTTCACTGATTGTTCACTTTTCAAACTTGTAACGGAATGGATCTGTGTTTACTGGAAGATTAAAACAATTGACAACCACTGATTTCAATTTTTGAGGAAATATTGAAAGTATTGAAAGTAACTGTTTTGTAATTAGGATAAATCAGAGGTAGGACATATTCTGTCTCTGATTTATGGAAAAATCTTCTCCCAATTCTTACATTGTGAAATGTATGCAATTTGTTTTGCTTTCGTTAAAATAATATTGTTCAATGTATTGCAACATTCCATGTGACAAAGAGGCCATGTAAACATTTTTCCAATATCAAGTTAACTTTACCACCTTTAGTAATCCTAATACTAAACAAATATCACAGGAAAACTACATACACAACGGATATTATAAGAATATCATAGTGATACCATAGAAATAATAATACCATAAGATAGGTTAATGGTGGGATAAGTTCACCATTAACTCACTATTGAATACCACACATAGCAGTCCCTATAGGAATATTATAGTGATATTTTGTAGGGCAGTCTGTCATCATCTAAAGCAGTGGCTCTTAAAGTGGGGTCCAGGTACTGCCAGGGGACTTCAAGGGGGTTCTAGGGGTCCTTGGGGGAGTTCTAGAAGTCCTTGAGGGAATTCTCAAGGGTCCCCAGAAACATAAAGAATAGTTTAATGTTACCATAATTTAATTCACTAGAATATAGTATGATTGACTATTTTAGGTTTCACTCTCATCACTGTTATCTCTCTATGTACAGTGTAGACACTTTCTACAATTCAATACTAAACAGTAAAAATCCTCCTGGTTCCGGTGCTGAGCTCTGAAACCAGCTAACCTTCTTAAGAGCCAGTCTGGAGCTACTCAAATCACTAATTGTTTCAATGTTTTCTTGCAAAACTAATAAGGGTGTTGTGTCTGTGTCGATAGCCACCATGGCTGAAGAAAGAAGAGAGCGCCACCCACAGAAACTCAAAGAAAGATGTCACAGTACTGGTCACACTGACAAGTGATCTCTGGAGGGGGGGCACATTTCACATTTTGGTTTTTGACAGAAATATCTTCTGTTTTTTTAATAGAATATCCACCATGGCATCTCCACTGGGGAATCTGGTTAATGATGATAGTCGGTACCAGAAGTCCTTCCAGCTGTTCTTGGAGCGCTCCTCTGAACATCAGTGTATGCAGGACTTCATCCGCAACACCCTGCCAGACATACTGGCCAGGTAACCTACCTACAGAAACCTGGTTGACTGAAATGAACCCACATTGCTGTCATTGGAGAATACAATACAATACAATACAATACAATACAATACAATACAATACAATAGAGAGCTTTGGATTGGACCTGTATCTTTCTCAACAAAGACAGCATTTACCATTGTATTTATTCAGAATGTTCCGCTATTAGGTAAATGTGTAATGTAAATGTGCCACTCAAATTCATACAATTGCCTTTATCTGGCTGAAACAAAGTAAAGAACGGAAAAG
>CABFOQ010000072.1:0-16881 GCA_900660455.1 Gephyroberyx darwinii | reverse complement strand
AAAGAACGTAGGGTTAGGAATTGATAATATTTTATCAATGTTTATTCCTTGATGATTCTTTCTTAACAATATCTTATTGGTTCCTTTCTTATATATCTTTATAGCCCTTTATATCACCCCAAAATACTATGTCTGGAACTGAACTGATTGAAATTCTACCAATTCCAAAATAGACTAAATAAAAAACTGCTCAAACCATACTGTTTTATTATTGTACTCACAATATCCTACACACGTACATATTTGAACACACATCACACAAGTACATCATACAACAGTGTGTGTGTGTGTGTGTGTGTGTGTGTGGCTTTGAGGTTGTGATGTGAGGCGGTGAGCTATAGAGGGGGAGCAGAGTGTGTTCAGTTCTCTTCCAAAGACCTAGCTGAAGCTATAAGGAAACAGCAATAGTGACAGAGGACAAACTTTGTGGGAATCTAGCCACATTTACCGTCTCTTCTTTCCAACGTTACCATGGTCACTATGCTGTCAGCTTCAGCCACAAAGGAGCTACTGCCTTGCTGTGGAGAACTGAAGTAGGAACACTTTGCTTCCCCTGACTTACTAAAAGATTGTTATTAACAGTAATTGACACAGCAAACCAGGGAGAAATTGAGAGCAGGACAAACAGCAGGTGAGAGAAAGGGCATGTCACAGCACCAATCAAAGCCTCATTATTTGGGAAGCTTTGTTTTCATACAGAAACTCGATCATAAAACCTCACCCACCAAAGTGGCTGGTAGAGTTGACAGTTACCCACAACAGTCAAATTGTACTGTTGTTAACAATCATTCACACAGCATACCACGGAGGAATCAAGAGCGAGACAAATCCAGTCAATTAAAAATTGCAAATTTGGAATATAAAAAAAAAATAGCAGACAAGAAGACAAGGAAAGAGGGCATGTCACAGTACAAATCAAAGTATTCAGTATTTGGGGGGCTTTGTTTTCACACAGAACATAGATCACAAAACCTCACCTGCTGAAGTGGTTACCTGCCACAGTCAAATTGTATGGTTAATTTGGGTGTTATTTTCAAGCCCTGATGTTATCTGTCTTGAAGGCTCACAATCTTCTGTTCTTCCCTTAGCATTGGAGATGGAAGGTCCCATCTAAATGTTATTGGAGTTGGAAGTGGTGCAGGTAAGAACACATAACACTTAAACTACTGCAGTAAGTTGTTATCTTGTAGTTTATGTTGTATGTGACAGTAGTAAGCTGAATAACTTGACAGCTAAGGTGAATAAGCAATCGCGTCAAGCTAGTAGTACTGTGGTGTTATTTATGGCTATAGTAGAAGATTTCATAAAAACCTTTACCCTAGTGATTTGAGGTTTGTATGCAACAGTTCAGCTATCAGGTTACTCTTTAACCTCAGTAACCTCACTGTTCCATAGTTTTGTTTTCAGTGCTAGGGCTGCAGCATATTTATTTCCCAGTAAGTACCCACTACTTGCCCATGAACGCTATTACAATTTTAGTTATGTCAAAACCAATCCTTTTAATATCTACCTATTTGATGTGTCATGTTGGCATCATAACGGAGATGTGTTACAGGTTCACTAACGGACTATAAATCTATTAGAATAACTACAAACTCCCCTGCAGGGTATTATTTAATCTAATCAGAAAGTTTCAGCACCTGTCCGCATGAGCTTCTTTGGCTAAATATATCTATAACTGAGCCAGCAGAGTCACCTTGTCAGCCTTAATCAGAGGAGAAAGCAACCTGCCTGTGGCCAGAGATGCTTGAATGGATATTATGGTGATAACTCTATAATTTATTAGTCTTTTCTGGTTTTGAGTTGCAATGAGTTTTTTATGCTTCTGGGAAAAAAAACACTTCCTGGAACACTGACAGACAGTATCTGACATTTCCTGTGTTCATTTGGAGCAGATTTGTGAGGGTTGTGTTGATGTGCTGGTTGACTAAACTTGCAAATGATCTGTTAAGATTGTGCCCCTGTCATTTTTTGACAATGATTTAAGGCTTTGCAGTTGCAGTAAAACTAGGTCCAAATTTAGGAAAGGTTTTTTTGAAAGGTGATATCTCTGCTGGTGGCCCTAGGTGAGATCGACCTGGAGATGTTCACTCAGCTCCGTTTGAAGCACCCAGGGGTGACAGTGGATAACGAGGTGGTGGAGCCTAGCAGCCACCAGCTACATAAGTACAGAGGTACAGTCCTTACAGGCATACAGTCTCAAACATATATCCATATTAATATATAATGTGGAACAAATAAAGAATATGCTTGACTAATATTTGACTAATACTAAGACAATTAATTATTAGTATAACGTGTAATTATGTTCCTTGAATATATTTAACCCTACAAAGGCCAATGGATTGTGGGTCTAACAGAAGGCCATCAATTGAAGAGGGTAAATATAATTAGCACCACTATGTAATAAAAACATATTAATATTAATTAAACGTATTAATATGTCCATAGATGGCAGCATAGGGGTGTAGTGAGCAGCGAGACAGTCCTTTACCCAGGACCAAGGTTGCAAGCATCTGCCCTTGAAGGGCCATTGAGCAAGACACTAAATCCCTACCAGCTCCAGGGGTGCTGTTCTGTAGCCGACCCTGACCTCTGATCCTCTAACCCTAACCCTAACCCTGTGGAGGGGGCAAGAGAAAAGATAATTTCCTGATGCAGAGAAATAATTATTACTAAAATGCTTGTTAAAGTTATGATACAATCAATTCGAATCACTTTGTGAAGTAAAATAAATGTACAGGAAATTCTTTGTGAGATTGTTGCAGAGACATATCATCCACCCACAAAGTAACACATGATCAAGCAACTAAATTTTTCGTAACTGTCTGTTTTGTGTCTATTAATCTAGTTTTAGTGTCACAGAAACCAGATTTAGATTACATCAAATCTACCTGGAACAAGATGACTGCCACAGAGTTTGAGGAGCACTGGAAAGTGAAAAAGATTACCAAGAAGGCTGACTTCATTCACATGATACAGGTTGGTATTGTAAACATAGTATCTCTGGCAGATTGTGCAGGACTCGCATTGATACTGTATTTATGACATTTAGGTCATATTCATTTGGCAGCAAGAACATCGGTCTTCCATAGCATTATAATTAGATGCTCCATGAATCCAGTTACCAGCTCATAATGTGTGGTGGAATCAACAGATGCTGTACTATGTCAAGGATCCTGGAGCTACCATCAGCTTCTTCCAGAGTCTCCTCAACAAGAATGGGAAGCTTCTCATCATTCTTGTGTCTGGTAAATGGGTTGATTTTATATAGGATCATTATGAGATTTTATTTTTTATTTCACTCTGATATGTACTACGCAAGCCCCCGGAGATTCCTCAATTCTGCAGTCGCGGAATCTTTCGCAGGAAAACTGGATGCAGCGCAGAAAACTGGATGGACTCTGCATCCCTGTATTTTTCCACATCACAGCTTTACTGCCATGGAATGATTTGTTTGACCGGTGCAGTCCAGGTCAAAGGTTGGAATATCTCTGCTGCCAAAAGAGCCGAGTCTTATAAAGAGCTCCATGAGACAGTACAGTGTGCAATACATTTTTATAAAACGGGTAGGTTGAATCCATCCATCCAGGTTGAAGTCACGGTATATGGTAAGCGTGTTATACATCCTATATACGACGGCTACGGTATATATCCTATATCCAACTTTACCATGGCAAGCAGCCCATATTACTCCGCTGTAAACATCGGAGAAAAAACAGAAAAAACGTCAACATTCTATGCAGGTCAGAGATTAACTTTGGTTGTTGCTTGGGACTACTTTGTCACAAAATGGCATTTTTGTAATTTCTTAAGTAAAATATGTATGATATGTAATAACCATTTTATAAAAGCTTTGCTGCACATCTGACGAACCTTAATTATGATTTAAAATTCCATATACCATGGTCTGTTGTGGATTATTGCTTAATTAGACCACTGTCAATTGAGGACCACCACCTCAAATGCAAAACAGACATTTTTAAAAGACAGAGGACCATAACGACCACTATCTTAGGAATTGCAATTTTACAAGTGCAGAATTTAAAAAGCCTACTGCAGAATTTGAGATATTTTAACACGGAATCCTGGGGGGCCTGACTGGGGTTGTACTTAAACAAGTATTTTCTATGGAGAATACAGTAACTTTGAGCTACTTTGCTAGCTAACATTAGCAACTGAACCTTAAGCAAACATAGCTTAAATCATATTACATAAATACACAAAAACACTGATAATACAATATGTTTTATTATAAAATATAAAAGCTATATATATTGCTAAACATCACTATATCACACCAGACCCTGTAAATTAATAGACGAAGAACCCAGAAGGAAGTTCTCCTGATGTGTGACGTCATCAAAACTCATTTGCATGCAAAGAGGATGGGTGATTAAAATTGCAATTGCAAGTGTGAAGATTTAAGTTGAAGATTTGAAGTTAAAGTTACATTTTCCACAAGAATAATGTTGTCAATTATCTTAAATTATTATATTATTTTTTTGTATCGCCCTTCCAGGTGAGAGTGGTTGGGGAAAGCTGTGGGGGACCTATAAGAACCAGCTCTGCAACTCACAGATGAGTCAGTGTGTGACTACAGGAGACATCAAAAGCTTCCTGGACTCCAAGGGAGTCAGCTACCAGAGCTATGAGTTGCCATCTGAAATGGATATCACAGAGTGTTTCACTGAGGGGGATGAGAAGGGAGAGCTGCTGCTCGACTTTCTCACCGAGGTGCTGGATTTCAGCAAGACGGCCCACCGTGAGCTGAAAGCAGGAGTCCTGGAGCTACTGCGCCACCCCGACTGTAGTGTGGAGTCTGAGGGCAGAGTTATCTTTAACAACAACCTGGGAGTGCTGGTTGTTGACCCCTTCCCTTAGGGGCAGGTTCTGAAGATAGTTTGTTAGGAAATCAGTTAGGAAATGTGAAAATTGCAGTAGATTCCAAATGAAAAGAAAAGAGACGTATTTTTCATCGAATGTATATAATTAACAAGCTCTTAGCTTTTGTGTAAGTGAAAAATTCTTGATTCAGTTTTGCCTCATTAATTCTGTACAAATGTACTTTTGCACAACCTCAATCTCTAGGAGTCTAATGGTCTTGTTTTGACCAGAGAGGTTTCTCAAGAACAGTTTTTAGATCCATCAGAGACCATAGCTAATTTAAAGAAATTGCACCAAGACTTGCTGATAATGAATTAATTCAATCAAATACAATAGGATTTAACACAACCTAAAACTCAAGCAGCAAAATGTAGTGACTTGCAGTCACCATTTAAAGTATTACCCAGTTAGTTAGTTATTAACTAGAAAATGGAAATTACACAGATTATAACCAATTAAAAGTCAGTGTCACATATTTGATGCCATAGTCTACTGAGCATTCAGATTTTTGTTTCAGGGCTCTAGCTTGGTTGATGAACATACAAAATTACACTAACAAATATAACAACCAAAATATAACTCGGCGCACCTTGAATATATTATGCTATGATAAACATGTCATAAAAAATATATATTTTATTTTATTTTTTAATTTGTAAATAGAGACACAATATAACCAACCATCCTCTGTTTGTGTTCAACCAGTATGATTATTGTTAATATTGCTGAAGTATTGTCACTATCTTGAGGTGAGCCTTAGTAACTGCCCAGCACTGAAAATACATTAGAAATACAGTAGACTAAAGCTTTCCTCTGTTAGTCTTCAAATTCATTCAATAATTACTCCTTTAATTAAACTACATTCATTTGCAAAGCATCATGAAGAACATTCTTATTCCAAACCATCGTGTATTTGAAAACAAAACATGAAAACTGAATAATATGAATCATATGCATGCACTGACTGTTAAATAGAGCTAACCCAAATTAATTTTAAAATTTTAAAATTTTAATTTTAAGTCCCAGAGTCAGACAATGTATTCTTATCATGTTGGTTATTTACAATGTTTCTACAGGAATGCATCAAAAAGCAAATTCCCATGAGGCCTGAGCTTCTCTGGTTTATAGTAACAACGGAACAAGCATTAAAACAGACCAAATGCTGCCACTCATATCACTTAATATCTCAACCACATGGCATGCACTTTAAAACTGCTTCCCTTGCTTCACACTCTGCCCCCGTTTGATCAAGTTAACAATCAACCAGGTGAAGACCTAATTATATTAGGTACCTGGAATCCTTCCAGGTCTCTTTGGTACTTGAAAAGAGCCTCTTAACACCAGTGCCTGCTGAATGTGTTATTGAAAAAGCATATATACAACTTACATATATATATATATATATATATATATATATATATATAACATTGGATAAAATGTATCAAATCCACTGATTTTGGTGTCAAGATCAGTATTTAATAAATTACACATTTGGTTTAAATTTAGCTGTAAACACACTTTGTCTGGAAGGACTTCTTCTGAATGACCCCTTATTTTGATCCCAGACCAGCAAGTGGAGAGTTCTGCAGTGTCTCAACAGAACAATACTGCTGCAACACTGTTGCCTCACACTATTCATCTGCCACTATGTGAATGGAATGACATTCATATTGAGCAGCAGAGAGCTTATAAAAGCTCTGCTTTACAAAAAAAAAAGGTTTACAAGAGCAGAGTGGGACAAAAGACAAACAAGGTTTTTGGCAATACTTCTGCCATCTCCAAAATGCACATTTCAACTAGTTATAGCTTTCATTAAATAAACAACTGTCATCCTGTCTGGCATGTTAGTTATGATTGCTCTGTTGGTATCATCTAGACAAAAAAAACAACAATATGAAACAGCAATTCAATACCAATAAAACATCTCCATGATGGAAATGGCACAAAATACACATAAACCCAAACCTGTTTATTTAAAAATTGTAAGTATGAATTTAAAAACATGTTCATTTTTAACTGCTACCTAAACCTTAATTCTAATACCACTAACAACCTCACTTGGTGCGAGGTGCTTATCATGTGCTCTTCCAGTCCAGCTAACAATAACTCAAATGCTAGTATTTTCCTATTGCTAATTTATGTAGTTGTACTGTATTGCCCACTGGGGCATATTCCTCCTTTTCAGAGAAATTCTCTGAATTCCTTTCAGGCCTGATGACTCAAACTGACAACATTTTAAGTATTGGTGGTTTCAATATTCATTTAAATAATGTGACTGATCCCCTTAGTAAGGCTCATCGCTTATCATGTTTGGCTTTACACAGCTTGTTCTTGAATCGACTCATTCTAATGGTAACACCTTTGATCTGGTTCTTGTGCATGGCTCAGATGTATTAGTTTGTCCTTAGCCTCCGGCACTATCAGATCATCGCCTAATTCAATTTCAAATTGAACTACCCTGTTGTCGTACCAACCGCATCGATACCCATAGCAGCCGACACATTGACCCCACCAGACTAAATATGCTTGACTACGTTGCGCCTCTAATCATAAAGAATCGTAGCATAAAGAAACCACCGCCTTGGTTTATGGATGACAGGTGTACATTAAAGCAGGCATGTGCAAGGTTAGAGCGTTAATGGCTTTCATCCATTGGCCTATCCAATTACAAATGTCAGGCCAGCTTATTTCTCATGGCTTATCAATACCAATAAAAACAACCCGAACTTCTTATTTGACATGGTAGCAAAATTGCTTGAAAACCCTTGCCCCCTCTCAGTGCTCCTTTCACTGCCTCTGAATGTTGCCTACTTGACCCTCTTCCTGCTGAAGAGGGTCAGAACTCCTTCCGGTATTAGGACCTCCAATGCTTAATATCATTAATACCTCACTCTTTCCTGGCATTGTGCCCTCGGCCTTTAAAGCAGCCGTGGTCAAACCTTTACTTAGAAAACCTCAACTTGATCTGGGTGTCCTTAATAACTATAGCCCAATCTCTGATGTTAGAAGCTACCCAATGAACCGAATATCTCTCCACCAATTGGCTATTTGAACCATTTCAATCTGGCTTTAGGTCATTTCATAGCACTGAGATTGCACTTGAAAAGCTGGTAAATGACCTATTCCTTGCTTCAGCCTCTTCTTTTGACACTGTTCATCACAGTATACTTCTAAACCGTCTTACCAACTACATCGGCATCACAGGCTCTGCACTTTCCTGGTTTAAGCCTTATCTATCAGATACAACGCCTCAAAGTTAATTTTGGCATTCCACAAGGTTCAGTGCTTGGCCAGTTACTATTCTCTATTCACATTACTGTACCTCAGACAGTTACCCATCCAGCACCTATTGCATGCTCAGCCATCCTGGTGTCGGGATCCCTCTCTGAGCTGCCCAACTGCCATTTTTTCTAATAATATTTTCTTGAGGTTTTTTTCCTTGTCTTCTTAGAGTCTCTAAGGCTGGTGGTGTCAGTTAGGTTACATGGATCGGAAGGCCTGTCTTTGTCTTAACATGCAATTTTGTGTTTGGTGTTCTGCCTCTGTTTCCTTTTCCTTTCCTTTTTTTTGTCTTGTTTTGTGTTATGTCTTTGACTAGCTAGATTTAGATCTAAGTCCTTCCAGACATGTTTTGTGATGAAGGGCTATATAAATAAATTTCACTTGATTTTGAACTGGAAAATTGCATGGGCACTCTTTTAGAGAATTTCTACCTGGCTATTTTGTTTAAATATTACTATGGCAAAAAAAGAGCTTCAGTAATCTGCAGTGAAGTGCCATGTATGGTCAGCCATTTAAATCTAATGAATAGTGGCCACCACTGACAGGATATGTGAGTGCTGCACTTGACAGCAGTGACTCTTCCACTCAGACCCTCAGCCTGAAAGAAGACTGGAGGAGGCTGATTTCAGTACACCTCTCCATCCGAGCTGAGGGCCACTGGTACATACACAAGGACCACAGGAGAGGAATGTAAGCGCAATGGTTCACACCGACTGCTCATGACAACTGTAGGAGTCCACGCAAACTCCTCCAATCTATCCATTTGTGTTGGCGGGCCACGATGACAGCGTGACCCCTGTTTGCCAGAGAGAGACAGCAAGACTGTAGAGGAATAACAAACAGCTACCTGCCTTGGCAACAGCACTGAAGGATCCTAGCAACAGCTTACAAAACTTACCAGGATTATGAAGACTGGTAACTTAATGAAGAGTCGTGATATATTAAGATTGTGAGATCTTACGGAATTCAAAACACATACTGTAAAGTAGTTTACTTATACTCTAATTAGATGTCCTCTAAATTAAGTTCCACACATTTGTGCTAAATGTTTCCTTACTCCATCTTCCGTGCACCACTTTTTTTCAAACCACCAGTGGCTTTTTTTACACTGAAGGCAATGGGAGCAACTGATTTTAATTTGCTTTTTACGCAGAACAGAGCGCTTTCAAAAGTTAAGAAAAGTTAAACTTTTTCGAGGAGTGCACCACTTTTTTTGGGAGCCAACCAAACACAACAAAGAAGTGCAGTTTCACAATACATAGGCAGCTGGCAATCTATGACAACAGCAACAAGCAGAATGAAACTGGAGAAAGTATTGGTAGTAAGTACTGCTTGCTGATAATTTCCATAACATGAAGTGTGCAATGTATTTCCTGCTTTTCATTAATATACGGTAGTGCCATAATGCAAACATGCCTGAAGTCCACATCTTCATCATTCTGTGAAACTCACCTGTGTTTGGCACGACCAGACGTCCTCCAGGGTAGCCAAACATGCCAGTGGTTCTCAGCTGCTCTTTCGTGGGGGTGAAGGGCCCATTGGGGGTGAGCAGGCCCTTCTTGCGCCTCTCTACAGTGCTGCCGCAGTCTCGGCTTAGGCCCCGGGGGAAGGTCTCCGCTGGGGCTTTGGCGTGGAACTCAGCCCGCTCAGCCACACCTAGTGAAACCATAAAGGAGCTCTGAACTTTGACCTTGATGTCTGGCAGAGGGTCAAAGAGCTCTTTGTCTATGGTGTCCTGGAAGCAGAGGGGAGTGCTGTATGTCCGTCCCACTGTTAAGTCTGGCTGCATCGAGGAGTTGAGAAGCAGTGGGTTGCCTACAGAGATGGAGAGATACACAGCCACACAGTCATTCAGTCATCTAAAGCCCTATTCACACGGAACTAGTGTTACATGGGGACCTCGTGTTATAAGTGAATTATGAATTTCATGAAGCGCATTAGCATGGGATGATGAAATTCACGGAAATCAATGGCACCCCGGATACAATTGTATCAAGTCAAAGTTTTACAATTTTGTTACTTTCTGATGTAGCAAAGCAAAACTTTAGGTTTGCGACAAAAACACATTCAAAACCTTCTACAGATTGAGCCACTGCCTCTATTTTTCGTGACAGGAAGACGATAGAAATCATGCAAGAACAAAGAAAAAGAAGAAGAAAAATAAATTTTGTGCTAAAAAACAAACAAACTTCAAGTTCAATTCGCACAGGTTTAGTCAGGGGAGCTCTGTCTTCACCAAAATACAGTGGATAATATGCGCTGAATTTTCCCTTAATTTTTAAATTACGGACGTGCTCGGGGCAGATGTGCATGGGGTTAAAATCAGCAACAATCTCCAGAATTACTACAAATCACTGGACATTCCCAGGTAATATTAGTCCCATCCGAATAGGGCTTAACCATTACTATATGACCCCCCATCACTATATACCTTCGACACAAATTTCACGCAGCTGGACAGTTAAACTCCAGCACCAATTAAAACAACATGTCTGGGCAAGCGACCAGTGCATAAGAGGTAAGGGAGCGCAACCTGGACAGAAGGTCCAGGGCTCAGAGCCATGGTCAGAGCGTTAGATTTAATTACCAAGCACACACAGCTTGATCTCCATAATCCATCTGCAGGAGTCAGCTCCTCTGCATACTGAGTCGTCCTCCTGAAGGACAGAGGCAGAGAGAGGGAGGGCCTGAAAAGGTCTAGGTGACTGCTCTGTAAATGAGGGGAGTCCTTCAGCTCCCAGTGTGGACCCAACAGACTATGGAGGGGGGTCTTCATCTGTGGCCATTAGATCTGACGATGCTGCCAAACAGGCTGAGGGATGCACTGCATCGATCTGGCAGACTCAGACACAGGGTGCCCCTGGATTCGACGTGCCAAGATAACGGCGAAGTCACAGAGTCCTTGCTGCCCAGCTGTTGCCTGGCAAGGGGTGCAAGGCGGGAGGCTAATGTTGTTTTATTTTTAGGGAAATCGTTAATTACCAGGGGCGTGATCTGTGTTGAGCATTTTTGGAGTGTGTTCATTTTGACTTTAGAACCCAATTATTCTTGTCTGTTTCCTCTTCCCAGCAAAATTTCCATTAATAATGTTCACTATAACCAGCAAATTATTTACATTTCATCCATTTAGCTGATGCTAAATACTAAAGTGCTAAAGTGTCTTGCTCAAGAACACTTTAACAGGACACATGGTTGTTGTAGGGATTGAACTTGTGACATTTTAACTTTGTGCCTGATGATTCCAGCTTCATAAATAATAGAAAGCATGACTAGATATAACAAGGAATAACATTTTCAGATAATTGCTACCAAGCAAATGTGATACTGACAGCAAAACCTTGGGGGACTTCCCCCTTGTGTGCTTTTGGCCGAAACTGCAATCCTGTGGGCATTGCCCCTCTGAGCTGACGTCCGATCAATGCTGAATTTTCCCCACCTCTCGTCTCTGGTCGAGTGGAGAATAATCTGATTATTGCTTGAGTGCGCATCTTTAAGAATTGTGCCGCAAAATGGAATGGCAGTGGTGGGATGAGAGAAGTTAATGAAATGGACCTCAGGTTGAATACCTTGAGGGATAGGTTTGGAATTGGGCCTCTGATTAAAAATCACTCAGAAGCAGAAGTAATGTAGAGAGACAGGGTCAAGTCCAAAGATTCATTCACTAGCTTACCTTACATCAGCTCCTGCAGCAGAGGGCTAACCAAAAGCATTTAAGAGCTTCTTTAAGCATTTAAGAGCTTTTTTCCTGCTGATTATTAGCCACGGAAAGCTACAGATTTGCAATTAAACACTTTTATAAGTGTTTCCCCCCCCAGAGAAAATGTATCACCCTCTGCTATTTGTTCATGAAAAAGATGGTAAAATGATAATGCAATCAGCACAAAAGTAGGTTAACATAAAATGCTACAACAACTGCCTCTAAAACAAACTGGAGCTGGCATAAGAAGAGAGAGGATGTGCTCTATATTTCAGGGGCGCCTTTGGCCCAGCTGATAGAGAGGAAAATGTGATTGTGGCCAGTGGAGGGCACAGCAGGCAGGCTGCAGGGAGAGATGGCCTATTTAAATAGGATTGATGACCTGCCGGATGTAGACCCAGCTTATCCCAACTCCCACGTCCCAATCACCCCTTCTTGTTGCATGATGAGGGTGGGGCATGAGTGACTCCCGAGGCCTTGGAGGAGCCAGTGGATGTGGTCGGGGGACGGCGTGGTCTCCGACAGGACTTTTCACAGTGCTGTCAGCGAGGCAGCAAGGATAGATCACCCATCGCCACGATGGCTATCACTTGTGCTAACCCAGAAGTGTCAGTGACAGTAATATGAATGCCTGTAGCAAGGCTGCCCGGGACAGCCACAGCCCCATACGCCTCTACCAACAGAAGTTATTGCTGTGCACAACAAAAATGGAATTGATGTTCACTGTTCCATGCCCCTCACATTTATCCATCAGTGGCTTTAGCTGGTGTAATCTGATGGAGGAGATTGGTTACCTGACAGTCAAATGTGTGGTCCACAGGGAGGGGGGGGAGCATAGCCAGTGTCTATCAAAGATTGATTATCTCCACTTTCACAATAACATAGGAGCAGGTCTGTCAAAATAGAAGGACAGGTCTTTTCACTGATTATGGAGGTATAAATCCTAAGTTGATAGGGAGGCTATGCACCATTCTGCTCAATGCAAAGAAATATCATCAATCACTGAGGTGGCCCTGTCCGAGGGGGCCTTGACGATACTGCCTTTTGGCCTTGTGGGTGTCGGCCCATATCCCCATGAAGCTGACAGCACTCTCTCGCTCTCTAACCTTGTCTGGTGGTCTTGAAGTTGAAAGACTGGAAACCCCCAGTGAGCGCTGAGGAGTCGATGACATCCACACCATACTCGCTCTGGTTCTTCCTGTACAGCATCACGGCCACCACCAGGATGGCCACCGCGATGATGCCAGCTCCCAGCCCCGAATAGAGAGCCACGTCATTGGAGCTGTCCATACCTGAGGAACACATAAAATGAGGATAATTTGAATGCGTTCTCCAGAGATTTCCATGGGTTGCAGAAAGTAAAAGTATGGCAGAGGGTCTTTTCAATTTTACTGTGATGAGGGCAGCTTTGCCGAAAAGTGTAGCGTAACCAAGGGCTTTTTAAGCTTTAAAAAAAGAGCCATGTGTTCTTTTTATTAAAAAAGACCCAGAGACATTGAGTAGACATGGAAGAAAAGAAATGGAGATGATGCTGTTATTATGTAGACATGCAGAGGCAAAAACAGGAAAGAATCGTAATGTATTACATGGCATGGAAATGTTAGAAAATTAATAAGAATGGTGGAATGACTTGGGATGGAGCAGACCAGCTGTCTTATCTCTCTATGCTACATTATGCACCATAGATAGGAATAAATGAACATGTCCAGCCGTTACTCTAAACTGTTACACATTACACTCAAGCTGCTAACATGGGGGGTGATTAGTCTAACTGCCTTTAGACTCATCGGTCTATATCCAATAGCCATGATGGATGTCTCACAGAGAAGGAAATCGGAGTCCATGCTGTGTACCCAGTGGTCACCAGTGGTCACAAGGAAACGATCAAAGGCAAATTAATTTAGAGTAATCCTGCCAGTGTGATTACTCGCCAGATACCATGCCAGCTCAGTTCCCTTTTTAAAGCACTCAATCAATCGTTCAGACCATAGATTACAAAGAAGGCACACCTCACAACAATGTGCGCAGGCTAATGAAAGCATGCAAGCTAGCGCCTGACAATCACAGGCTAACACCAGTGAGTGATTGAAAGCCGCCACGGGAATGTGAGGACAGCACCAGCAAATTGGTCAGATTAGCTCGTTTGCAATGATTACAACCCATTAATCCTCCACAATATAGCACATGTTCACTTGTCACAACCAATATATCTCCTGGCTCAGAGCAAAAAACGCAGCTGTGATATCACGGTTGTCATAAATGGTGGGCATTGAGTAATGACATGAACGCATAATGATCACTTACTGGGTTAAAAAATGGGGGCTGCTCAGATCAAGGTGAACTAAATGATGGTAATTTGTGGTGTTTACTGTTTACAGAAAACAGAAGTTGGAAAAAATACTAATGAGTCGGACTCCCCTCGTTTGTCAGCTAACTTAAAACCTGGAACACAATTGCCATGTCTTGCCCCCAAATTTCAGGGCACAGTGGGGGGCGAGTTGAAGATGAAAGAAATCCACCAGAAGAAGACTCACTTTGAGGTTTTACATCATGTAGCAGCTTTCGATCTGCAAAGACAGAGAGATAGAATGAGACAAAGAGGAAAGAAAGAGGTGATTAATGTCCAAGCCTATGTGAAGTGATTAAAAAGTTTGGTCTCAGATCCAACGCCCTGCGGAGAGAGATGCTCTTCTGCTGACTAAACTAATAGACTCCATGTCTGATAATGACACCAGGCACGCCTTGTTACCGTCCTCACATCACCTTAGATAAAGGTGGCGGTGCACACACTGCTCAGTGACTCAAAAATGCTTCTTAGTGGGGTTGTCACATCCTTCCACAAGATGGAAAGTCAATGAACGGCACACAGGAGAGGTAGCAGTGGCATTATCATGCACTGGACACCCGTGTCAATCCAGAGTGTGTTTACCTACTTTTCAAACATGCTTATGATGACTTGCCATGTTATGGTGAGTGATAGGGAAAATGATGATGATGATGACTATGATGATGATGATGATGATGCCAAGCAGGGAGGAAGGCCTTACTCTGGGTACACAATCCGTCGGTGCAGTTCTCGGTAGCCTCACTGTTCCCCTCGCACATTTTGCCTCGGTGTCTGGGTTCTGGAGAGTTGCATTCCCTCTGCCGCTGCCTCTCGCATTGGCTGCTGCACACCGTCCATTCACTCCACTCTTCCCAGCCTCCGTCAACTGAGGATAGACGCGCAACACATGGATATATATATATATATACACGTGTGGCCGAAGAGATAGACAGAAAGACACCTAGCAAGGATTTGAAGGACCATGACGTGCAGGAGGTAGCCAAGTTCAACAGCAACCCAAACAAGTACAATATGAAATATGAAATATTTTGGTAAAAAAAAAAACCAGCTTTGGAAACTGTTTTGAACTGATACCTAAAAGATATTTGGGCTCAAACGATGCAGGTAGCAGCTATGTAGCTAGCAACCTTCATTTTGGTGCTATGATTCCATGTGTTTTCAGCACTGGCGCAGGCTGTGGTATCAACTTCCATTCGATGTCAAAATGTGCACATGTGCGCACACACAGGGTGATGTAGTGCTGCAGCTCAGAAGACATTTTCTCCCCATTAACCCTCAGGTCTGTTTATATAATGGGATTTGATGCCGGGCTGTGAAACCAAGACAGCCTGTTGCATGCTAATAGCCAAGTTTCGTCTGCCATGTCTGTCATCTGATCAAGGAAGAGCTCATCATGCTTAGCTTAACAAATATTGAGAGACCATATGGCGCCTGAAGGTTTTCTTGGCAGCAGTCGCGACACTCATAATACATTTCTGTGGGCGGGGGAGAAGGTAATTTTCTTTTGTGGTGTTCAACGGGGCCCTACCTACGTTTCACATTCGTTTGTGGTGTCTTCTCAGCTAATTTAAATGCAAATGATGTGTTTGTATGTTGTGGAGAGAATGCCGAGTGCCTCTGAGCTTGACCACAGTTGCTAGTGAGTGTATGCATATTGTTTCTCCTGACAACTCCTCTATGACTTGGTGCTCCGATTTCCGATCCCGCTGAATGAACAATCCTGCCAACTGTGCAGCAACACGTACAAAGTCTGGCAAACCGTAACTACTGCAAAAGTCTGTCACACTTCTGTGACACCAGAACATCTCGTGGACAGTTTCTCTGATTACCTCACACCTCGTCTCTTAAAGTGGGAATTTATTTTGGCTCCGCTGTTGGTAGTAAGCAGTCATTACAGTGCTGTTTTTTACACTGCACTCCTCAGACGTCACTTATCAAACAGTGCAGACAGTGTTGTGTCGTCTTTTTCCTTGGATTTTCTGTTGATGAAGTGTGAGTATTTGTGCAGAGGATTTTCTCCCAGGAAAGACACTGGCTGTTTTAGAACAGCAAATGGAGAAGCTTTCAAAAACTGGCTAGAGGTTGAATCACTACTGTGTTATTGGTGATAGAGTAGCAAAACAGACTTTTACTTACCTGAAAATGTCGCAGATTATTACCTTATAGGATCTCCCCTACTACACAAGTAAGCTAATTCATACCTACGGCGGCGTTTTAGGGCCACTGTTTAAAAGAAAAAATCTAAGATTTCGAGAATAAAGTCCTAACATTATGAGATTAAAGTCGTAATATTTCGAGAATAAATTTATATTCTCAATCTCATGTGTCCTGGAAGACTGGCAGAACAGCTCGACCAAGTCTGCCCCAGCTGCATCCTCTGGGAAAGTCCACTTTTCTCTTTTTTGGGAACAGGTTTACATCCTATAAAGTATGATCCTAAAGTATGATTTAACTAAATCATCCACTTCCATTTTAACTGGTATGTACTAATTTGTATATTTTGTGTACTTTTTGTATATTTTTTGTAATTTTTCTTATTGTATAGTGCTGTGTGCCTCTCTCTTGCTTTGTACACCCTCTGCTGCATAACTGCAATTTCCCCTCGGGGACAATAAAGAGCCATCTAATCTAATCTAATCTAATCTAACAATGAAGCTGCTGCTTGCAT
>CABFOQ010000066.1:39956-53594 GCA_900660455.1 Gephyroberyx darwinii | reverse complement strand
CCTCCGCGTGGAAAAATCTAACTGCCATTACAAAACTATTTAATAGCTGCATGTTTGACAAAGCTCCACTATCATATGACTAACATATCATAGCAAACATAGTACGTCGTTTCAATGACTTGGGCAAACAATTCTAGATAGGGTAACAATTAGCTGCCCAAACAGACGTAATCTAAACAGCATCCTCAATCCAATAAACCTACCTCAACTGTAGAGCAGATACGTGTCGTTCTCTGTATGGAGAGAACTCTTCACAAAACTCCATTCAATAATCTCGCAATTTAATGAGGCCTTCCTTATCGTCAAAAGAACACCCCATAAAATATGACTCAAGGCCGTTTCTGAATCGGTAGGGGCCACTCTTCAATTCGGTATATATCTAATACACAAAGCAGCACTTATTTCAATACAATTTCAACTTTGGAAAATAGTTCGCACTGCCCATCAAGGTGCATTTTGGTGGAAGAACGCTGTGAGAATAGCAGGCGAGCCAATTATACAAGTTAAAATTGTATTCAAATAAAGTGCTGCTTTGTGAATTGGATGTATGCCGAATTGAAAGGTGCCTCTTCAAGACCCAGAAGTCGTCTGGGTTTATAATTTACGGGTTGTGTACTTCTGCCTATAGGCAAGGCCACATTAAATTGGCAGTTTTTTAAATGTACATTGGCATGACGTCGATTCCATGCAAGAGAGAACGGCACGTATCGAGGCTACCTGAACTGCCGACACCAAATCAAGGCTTGATGTAATTATAAGGAAAGACAGAATACAAAAAGCCAAAGCCAATACACATCTATAGGAAAACCTCAAATACCCAACCAGATAAATCAATACACGCATTTCTCTATGCGAAAACAACTCAATAATTCCCAGGGAGAAAAAGGAAGGAATGCCAGTATCAAAATAATAATGTAGAGACGCTATGAGCGACAGCCTTGGGAGCAACAGGCGACACACGTTCCTCTCACCTGCAATAAGAAGAGTCATTTGCTGCTGAATTCAACACGCTCGCGTCCTGTAAAAGCTCTTAAATAGTCTTTCTGGGCAGTCTTGGTGCTGTAGTATCCTCTTAGAGATGTAGAGAAGTCGCTGTGTTATTTCACATCTTTACCTTTCAATGTAAAATAGTAGACAGGAGTGACTGGGGAGAAAGGGAGGGGTTCTCACCGTTAAGCCACAAGGAAGACAAGACAGTACGACTTCCGGTCTCAACTTTCAAAATAAAACACTTCAACTTTTTTTTAATGTTTGATGCTATGTTTTAGACATAGCATTTTGTTATTTTTTGTTTTCAAGCCAAAAAAGCAAATGACAAAGCATTATTATTATTCCAGTATTTTGCATGATATATTACCTCTTCAGTAGATATTTCTGTTGGTGCTCTAATTAGCTAGCTAATTTGTTCTATTGTGAAAATACAATACAAATACAACTGATGATTTTCACAAAACAGCATATATTTAAGGTGCCACATCTAGAATTTTCACATCAATAAATCATTACCACATTAAAGCTCCAATAGAATATTAACCTCAATATATCATTCTCAATTAAATGTGGTCGTAATTTTGAGAAACAGGCAATAACAATACCACTGGTGTGAGATAGAGGCTACCAATTGTCTCCACTGTGGTCCCATGTGTTTATGGTAATTATATCAAGGTATCATAATTAATATGACAATGATATATTGATGTTTAATAATGCTATACAAAGCACCTTTAATAGCCATATAAGTCAGTCAGAATAGGACTCGCTTATATGCCTTCTGCTTGTCATATGTCATATTGCCATATATACACCGTCAAACTTAGTTAAAAATTAGTTTAACTCCATATTTAATGCAGTGTAATGATTCCGTTACAATGTTTTATTAATCTGTGCCCCCCGACAAAAGTTCCACTTTAATTTTGAAGCCAGAACCCCCCAATATCTGGTATTATTCTCACTAACTTCAGGTGCTTGACGCATCTGTGATGTTCACCATGTAGAGAGCAGATGAAATGAATGAAAATCATCATGGGCAGACAGGCAGTAGGTTTTACCAGAGGAGGAATGAAGGAATTTCAAAAGCACTAGCCCTAGAACACCATAAGCTGTAGTAATATTTATTATTTTTTATGCAGAATCTGTCAGTAATTCAGACAGACAGATATTAATTTACAAATAAACAAAAATCTGGGCATGGATTGTCACATCAGAAAGGTGTGGTTTTCTGATGTACGACATGATGGCATTTACATTTTACTTCCGTTCTTCCATTCATTTCCACAGTTCAGGCTGCCCACAGTACGATCTGTCTGTACAATATCATTCATCTATTTTCTTTTGACCAATAGAATGTGAGATCTGAGGCTTTATTGATATGGTTCAAACTGCTATTGTCAAAAACTCGCCACGTGCAATATTCATGCATGAGTGGCATCTGCTCATTAAGTTGTCACCGTCTTTCAAAAGGTCAGGAACAAACACAAGGGAAGCAGGTCACAGCACACTACATTCCTTCCAGTCCAGGCCATGGCCATCCGCCTGGTAACCAAACCTCTTCTCACTCACTAAAACGTAATGGTCTATGTAGTTGGGTTAGACCGATACATGGGGCCGATATTGGCATTTTATTAAGAATCGGATATCAGCCGCCATTATGGATATGACGCAATTTGTTTGATTACGTATTTGTTGTAGATCTGATCAGTACTCAGCTTGTTAGCTAGCTAACCATAGCATCTGGTCTGGCTAACCATCACTGTCTTTTAAACACATTAGCTAGCTTATCTAGGGGCGGCTGTGGCACAGTGGTAGAGTAGGTTGTCACAAGGTTGGCGGTTCAATCCCCAGCTCCACATGTCGAAGTGTCCTTGGGCAAGACACTGAACCCCAAATTGCTCCCAGTCATGGTCAGGCCAGCACCTTGCATGCTAACTCATTGCCATAGGTGTATGAATGGGTGAATGAGAGGCATATATTGTAAAGCGCTTTGGATAAAAGCACTATAAATGCAGCCATTTACCATTTATCTATCAAAAATATATTGTTAGTTAGTGGCGTGGTAATCCAGGGGAATTTAAAGTGATCACACTCAAAGATACTGAATACCGGCGCAAAATATCAGCTATCGGCAGCTTCAATCCAAAAATATCTATTAGTATCGGTCTTCAAAAGCCCATATCGGTCAGACTATGGGTCAGACTAGCTACTCTGGTGTTTGGTATTGGCTTTTAAAATCCTTGCCAACTTTGGTGTTACAGGCAACCGATTCCGTTCTGTCGGAATGCTCCTTCATTAGGAACGAATACGTCTCCCAAAGGTCCATTAACACGCTACGAGTCATTACCGCAGAAAAGTATAGGCCCAGCACTAGTTTCAAAGTCCCATAATTATTCCAAGTTTCCTTTAGAGTTGATAGGCGTATTTCCAGTATAGGCACTATAGGATAAAACAAAGGAAATAAGTCTTGCGGTTTGCTCCCTGTCCTCCCCAGATCACACTTTGTGATCGTTTAAGTGGACAGTAGTCCTTTTAGCCAGCAGATGATTATCTGTTGTATATAGAGCCAGAGGAAAGAGGAGCATAATATATGCTCAAAAGAGATGGGAGGCTTTTATCTACTCAATACATGGTTCATTATTCCATCTACCTTGGCTTGGTTGTGAAGCACAGACAATGCTCTCTTGTTCAAATGCCATGCGAGTCGTGATCATTTTCATGTGCTGTATTATATCTTCTGTATTTACACATGCAGAAGTAGGACGGAGATGCAAACTGCCCCTTTTGGCCGAGTCCGAGAATCCATGGTATCGGAGTCCAGTAATTAAACAAATTTGTTTCTTATCTTCGCAGAACAGATTTATTTGTTTATAAATCATTCATGAATCATTATTGTTTTTTGAATGGCTGCAGTTTAGAAAACATAATGCCCCCTCTCCCTGTTGCTTTGAACATCAACAATGCAATGACGTTTTTATCGATCAGTAATGCTCTCATGGAAAGGTCACCCTCACTGATTTGGCAGGCAAGTTTCAGTGGTCGATACATGCAGCAGGACGGCAGGGGGTTTGACCCATATTGTATAAGGCGATTTGACTGGAGACAGTGTTTCCTTGCTTTAGTGTTTCCTGTCTGTTCAAAGCGACAACAGGGCATCTATTTATGGATTTAATCATTCACTCATTTATTCATTCAGCCAGGCTAGGTCAAAGCCCATTAATAACAATTGCCATCAGTGCTGGAGTCCAGAAACGAAAAATATTTTCATTCAATTTTTTTTGGGCAGTTGTCAGACCAGTTTCGGAGACAAAATTGAATTCCAGCGTCTTATCGTGAAAGAAAATCAAAAAAGAGACCCGTAACGGAGACTGGGGCTTTCGTTCTCAAACCTCAGACAATAATCCTACATCATTTATATACAGGTTGACACGGTACATTTATCTTGGCATTTTAATTAGCATGTTGTAATGAAATGGTTGGAAAGGGAAGGGTTTCTATCTACTGATGGAAGCTAAAGGCCACAAAAAAAGCAGTAGCAAAGGATTTAATTAGAAAAAATAAATTTCTGCCTGTGATTTTCTGCATATAAGGTGAATAGCATGCATTAAAAAGAAAATAAATACAGTACCATGCAATTGCACTGACATACACAGAGTGCACACACACACACACACACACAAGCACCACAGTTAAACTTGGCATGATCTTAAGGAGCTAAAATAGCCCTGCCTTCATACAGCAATTAAATATGAAGTGGACATGATTATCTGACCATTTCACTCCCGGATCTTATCATCTCTTCTGGGACGAGTCTTACATTCATATTCAGTGTAACTATCAAGTAATGAGGAACACCTTCTCTTTCATTTACAGTTCATTAACATACCCGAAGGCTGAAATAGATGATTAAAGAAGAATTCTTAAGGGAAGTTTTCAGCAAATCTATAATCAGAGGCAAACCTTTAACATTTGTATTTTGTACTAAATGCATTATCATGGACTGTAATTGGCAAAAATTGAGCACTGTGGTTACATCAAATCAGCTCCTTTTCAGTACAGAGCAGTACAGAGCAACAAAGTGTTTGAAGTGTTTGAAGTGTTTTACGAAAGATAATGTATTCTCTCCAGTTAGCTAATAGTAGACAATGGCTGCAAATTGACTGTATTAAATTGAGTTGGCTGTACAACTATAATAATAATATCATAATAAACTGTATTTGTATAGCACTTTTCAAAAGTGCTTCACAGCATAGGAAAGACAAAGAGTCATAAAATCCAAAGTACAAGTGAATAACCAAGGTGAAAAGGCACGTTTAAAGAAGAACATATACAAAGCACACAATACGAGACAATAATACAGAATACAAGGTAAAATAAAAGAAATAGTAAAATGAAAGAGGCAATTAAAATAAATCTAAAACAGTAAAAGAAAGGATTAAGAAAAATAACACTAAAGGAATGCCTTCCGATAAAAGCATGTTTTAAGAAGTGATTTAAAAGACGACACTGAGTTTGCTAGTCCCAAAGCCTCGGGTCCTGACACCAAAAGCCTGGTGACCTTTAGTCTTTAAACTGTAATTTTGGAGCAGCCAAGATGGCCCTGCCTGAGGATCTCAGGCTGTGCACTGGCTATTACAGGGTTAAAAGGTCAGCACTATAACTAGGAGCCAGACCATGAAGTGCTTTAAAATGAATTCGTAAAATCTTAAAATCGATTTTAAAATGTACAGGCAACCAATACAGGGAAGCTAAAATAGGGGTGATCCCACCTTTTTGTTAAAAGATGGAAGAAGATGATGTTTGATGATGATGTAAGGTTTTCTGGTTAAGGCATGTAAAAAGAGCATTGCAATAATCAAGGTGAGAATAAATAAAAGCGTGTATAATAGTTTCAGTGTCTCTAGAATTCAGGACCAATCTTCCCTTAGCAATACTCCTTAGTTGACAGAAACATGATTGAACTAGTCTTTTGATATGAAACGCAAAATTCAGAACTGGATCAAACATGACAACCAGATTTTTAGCTACCATTTTAGAATTTAGATTAAAGGGGCCAAGAGAGGACTGAAACAGGCTAGAAAGTTGCTGAGGGCCAAAAGCAAGGATTTCTGTTTTATCAGGAAGTTCTTGACATCCACTCTTTAACATCAAAGAGGCAGCCCTGAACTGCAACCAACCTAGTCAGGCTCATTTGGCTTCACTGAGAGATATAGCTGAGTATCATCAGCATAGCAGTGATAAGAGACACCGTGCTGTCAGATGATGTGGCCAAGGGGAAGCATGTACAATGGAAATACAATAGGTCCCAGAATTTAACCTTGAGGCACACCGCAGTTAACCAGTACTTGGAACAAGGCATGATCATCAATAGACACATACATTTTTCTATTAGACACATAAGTAGTGAACCAGTTTAGAGCAGCCCCCAAAATTCCCACCCAGTGCCTCAATCTATCAGTAAGAACATTGTGATTGATGGTATCAAATGCTGCGCTAAGATCAAGTAAGACCAGTACAGTGCACTCTCCAGCATCAGTATTCATCAAGATGTTATTGGTGACCCTGAGAAGAGCGGTCTCAGTACTATACTGTTTACAAAAGCCAGATTGAAATGTATTTTAGTTATTGTTTTCCATTACTGCAAGGAGTTGTTTTCAAAACTATTTTTTCCAGAATTTTTGGAAATTAAGGGAACTTTAGAGATGGGTCTGTAATTACTGAGGAGCGATGGATCCAGGCATGTTTTTTTCAGGAGAGGCTGAACACAAGCAATCTTAAATAGTCAAGGAGACAACCAGTAGACAGAGAGCTATTGATGCATAGACATGGAATATCAGTGAAAGAGCTAGGCTGGTATATTAGGGACCTGATGGCCTCTACTTTATCAATAAAGAACTTTAAAAACCTTTTTGCAGTCTCTGTTAGTGGAGGCAGAAGCACCAGGAGTAATTGGGTTCACAAGGCGGTCCACAGTGCAAAACAGAATTATGTTTATTGGCAGAGATGAAAAGTATTTGGCTCAAGCTTCTTTAACTGTATTATTGTACAAGGTTAGCAATTCTTTCAGATACAGGAAGTGGACCTGAGGCCTAGTGCTTTTCCACCTACATTCCACTCTCCTACATTCCCTTTTACACTGGCGAATGCTGTCATTTATCCACAGAGATAGGATAGCAGAAGTGGACTTTAGATTTTAGAGGAGCAATGATATCTAAGGCGTAAGAGCTGAGATTACTTTGCCTTTGATCTTGATCCTCAGTTTCCTGGCTATGTGCTATCTCATCTCAGTGGATAATTATCTTGCTGCTTTTGTTTTACATCAATTTATCCATTAGTTAAATGATGTAGAACAAAAAAAAGTTGTATTTAACTAGACGGTAATGCATTGCCATTCCCAGAATCCTTTAGTATACTGAGTCTGAGTCACGGCGACGGCAGTGTGGGTCCACTTTGCTGGGTCAAGACTGACATATTTTCATGCCGACCAGGGCAGGCTGTTCCCCCTGATATTTTGTGCAATAACCTCTACATTGCCTACACTGACAGTTGCAGCTTTTCTCTTCTCCCATGCGGCATTAATAATACTTGACATGGTCACACACCACAGGCAACACACACATACTTTGAGGGCTTCGTAACACTAAGAGCAACCAACTCTATCAAGAGCTAAAAGAGTTCAAATACATTTTAATTGGAGTTTAAAAAGTTACATGACGACCAAAAAGTAACCTTTCATTTTCATTAGGGTTTGACTGATATGTTTTTTTTTAAGATTGAAGATGCCGTTACTGTGTATTTTCTGCCGTTAATCAATACCATTACATTTCTAAATCCAAACATTTTCAAGTTTCCCCCCACAATTTTGTTCTTGACAGGGTGGAAAAACCTCTGAAACAGCATTTAGACCACGGGACACTAAAACTCTCCACTGAAACCCAGGATTCTAATGATAGTAATAGTATTACACATTCATGCATATTTGTGTGGAATCTGATCAATATGTCACATTAGAATCAAGTCAGGTTAAGGGCTTCCCATTATAGTATTGATCGATTCAACATGTAATCAACGTTATATGAACAACAGGTCAACCAGGCATCAATTGTTTCTCTCCTGTGCGAATACATGGATTACCTGTAAGTCTACCTGGCTATGGACTAACAGCGCTTTGTTAGCTATCCACGATTAGGATACTGTACTTTATTACTTTGCTTAAGGGATGAAAAGTATTAGCGTTTTTCAAACCATGTATTCCACTAATGCAGGTACATACAGTACAGTACAAGCCATCCGAGGGAAGAGAAAATGAGCGTCTCTGAAATTTCATGCCACCACCTAGTAGATTTCCATTATCAGATGTACCATTTTGGCTTCATGTACATATGAACTGTTTTCCCTCACTTTCTCATTTATTAACCATGATAATACAGCCACTATAGTGAAAGGTTTTGGGTTTTTTTGCAAAATCCATTCTCAACAAATTCAATATTTGAAATGATCTTTATTCCAGTTGAATCCGATCTTTTGCATAAATCAAGGTCATGCAATATCCAAAGAAAAGCAGGAGGTCACGCTCAAAACGAAGTCCTAGTCTTTCCATAGTTCCTAAAACCCACAAAGCAGTACAATTCCTCTTCTGCAGGCTTTGTTCACTTGTCTTTGTTCACCTTGCCATAAAAAATCTGTTCTTCTGGAGACATCCGGTGCATTACGCAATGCCAACGTTTTTCAAGTGCATATGAGAAATAGACGATGGAACGAGTCCATAAATAAGGTAACATAAAAAAAACATAAGCAAAGCAAAATCCTTTCACCATATACCAGAGGTCAATGGAAGGAGACCAAGGTAATACACTTCTAGTTCTTGAATGTACAAGGGGTGATCACAGTGTTCACCATGCTGCCTGCTGAACTCCAAATTGGACTGGAGATGGAAAATATGCTTTTTGCAACTATTTGTATCTTTACAAACCTTCTGAACATTAGAAGTTTTACAGCTTTCAAATACATGTAAAAGTCATGTTTACCTTCCTATCAAAAGCTCAGACAATTATTTTCAGTCTGCAAACCCAATAAATCACAGAGCCAGAGGTGGAGCAAGGGCGAGTGCCCTCCTGTAATTGAAGATTAGATTCTGATCCAGTTCTGATCCATATTCTGTTGTGATGCCTTGCGGTATATGACCTTACTCTAGCATCAATGATAATGGGTGCTATGATCAATGGCCAAAATAGTCATTGTGGATTAATGAAAGCAGTGTTTGTGAAGGAGATCTTGGATGTTAATGAAAAACTGAAAGACCCTGCAATCTATTGAGAGGGGGACCAGCGAGAAAATATTCCCATCTGTGCTTTGTGAGGAGAGTCTGACTTTTCTGACTTTTTCTCTGCTGAATACTTGACAGCTAAATAAATGTAATGCAATAATACAACAGGTCTTCATCTAGTCTGTGTGAAACGAACACAATCTGAGACACAAAAAAGATGTACATTCTCACGAGAGCACGAGGAACGCCGCAGCCGGACGGCTGGCATTTAACAATTCCCCATCGTCTCACGAGACCTTGGAAAGGAAAAAAAAGCAGAGTGGGGGCCTCTGGAGTGGCTCTCGCCCTTCCCGCTAAACTCTGCAATCAGTTTGGCAAATTATCCAAGGAGAAGATGAGGAAGATGTTTCCGCTAGATATCCCACCAAAGAGTGTGCAATGCAAAAGCTACCAGTCGATACAGGCTTGCATTTACTGAGCTAGTCGGTTCATAAGGAAAGTTCATTCCACTGCTGATCGATAGTGTTTTATCAGTGCTCTATAACGACAAGACAAATAGCTAGCCGGAGTAAAGGAAGAGTACATAAGACTGGAAGACAGGAAATCCACTGGAATCCATGAAGACACCCAATCCTCAACTTTTAAGAGTAATGGTTGGTAATCTATACCTTGTCTCGTAGAAGCACATTAATCAAAAACTGCCTGAAAAGCCACAAAATCCATTGGTCTCTTTTGGTTTAGTGTGAGCTGAATTACACCGTTAAAGTTGCTACGTGTAGCATTTTACCATCAATAAATTCATTTTGAGACAATATCATAGTTACTGTGAACAAAAGAGACCTTTGCCTCTTGCCTGATTTTCCACAGACACAGGGGGACACGACTTACAACTAAACAAAGCAATAGATTTTGATGAAAATCACCTGCCAACACTAGTGAATATGAATATGAATAAATATCACCTCATTCTACCACATATTTCAGAATGTGAACTGTCTGGTTAGTAGTTTCCTTATATCAATCAATATGTACTTATTAGAACAGGCAGAAATGAACCAGAGGCAGGCAGGAGGGACGTCAATTTTGGCTCCCTATTTATCATAAACGTGGATTCCTTTCAAGCTGTCTAAAAAAAACACCACAAAATGGTTTTCGTGGGCAAAATCCATGGAGTAACATTATGCATTTCGTGGACGAAATCAAACAAGGTGTTTTGGGATTTCGTGGGACGAAAATACATTTCGTGGGGGTTACATTTGGCGCCCCATATGCATTTCATCCGGCACCCAATCAATTTCGTTGATTTCGTCCAGTACCAAACCGATTTCATTGATTTCGTCCACATTTCATCAATTTCGTGGGGCACAAAATTCATTTTGTGAAACACCGCAAGCATTTTGTGGACGAAAATGCATTCTGTGGACTTAAAAGGTTTCCATATGCATATGCTTTCACTGACCTATTTTCACTGCCTATTTTTACCCAGTAGATGGTGCATAGGTGCTGCAGAAAGCTCGGTACACTGAAGTGTTTGGCATATTACGGCACTAAATTAATTTAATACTTAATTAAACTAGAATTTGAAGACAAGGTTTGAAACCATGGAACAAGGCAAAGTTTCTCGAGCATGCAACAACAGCAACAGTGCTGTCACACAGAGTTGCATAGCCTACCATTCATAAAAGTTATTATTTCTTTTAGTAAGGGAATTGCTTTTAGACCCACAGTGTTACAGCTGATGTCGGCATCCACAGCAATCTAATAACCTCATGTAACATGGACAAGCAACATGATTAAGCAAAACATCAAAACGAGTGAGGCAGTTAAATGATAAACTGCAATGGAGTATAAGGTATTTAAAAAAAAAAAGAGACAGATTTCTTCGTCATTGTGAATTTTCTGCATGGACAAGAGAGGAGTGCTTGAATAAAAGTTTATTCCAATTCCAACAATTCCATGCAGTAAATTCACAATGACGACGATATTTTTAAAATACCTTATACTTCATTGCAGTTTATCATTTAACTACGACAGCTGTTTAAAAATAAATAATCAAAGATTTCGAGAATAAAGTCCTAATATTACGAGATTAAAGTCGTAATATTTCGA
The DNA here is from genome assembly GCA_900660455.1 of Gephyroberyx darwinii. Taxonomy (NCBI): domain Eukaryota; kingdom Metazoa; phylum Chordata; class Actinopteri; order Trachichthyiformes; family Trachichthyidae; genus Gephyroberyx; species Gephyroberyx darwinii. The sequence goes on along the minus strand of CABFOQ010000066.1, from coordinate 42,229 downwards.
GAATAATCTCATAATAGGCCTCTTACGAGAATAAAGTCATAACCTTTTGAGAATAAAGTCATGATATTAAAAAAATAAAGTCAATTAGGAGAAGTCAGAATATTTGGAGAATAAACTCATAGTGTTATTACAAAAATAAAGTCATAATTTTTAGAGAATAAAGTCGTGAATAATGTCATAAAATTACGAGAAAAAAGTTGTGATATGATGAGAAAAATGTGGAGTAACCTAATGCAAGCATCAGCTTCATTGTTAAAATGGAAGTGGACAATTTAGTTAAATCATACTTTAGGATCATACTTTATAGGATGTAAACCCTATCCCAAAAAAGACAAAAAAAAGACAAAAGTGGACTCTGAATATCATGTTTATAACAAAGAATAGACAGGAAAATGCTCACTAGCACTAGCGAGAGAGAGTGGGACCAACAGCATCCACAAAACTGGAAATGGTAAAATTTTCTGAAAAAAATGTGTGTGCTTGCTTCAGCTTAAAAATATTTTTTAAAAAGTCAATTTAATTTGGAAGATACTGTGTTAAGAAATCGTAGTAGTAGAAGTAGTAAAAGCAGAAGTAATAGCAGCAGCAGTAGTAGTAGTAGCAGAATTAGTAGCAGTAGTAGTATTAGCTGAAGTAGTAGTAGGAGAAGTAGTAATAGTTGAAGTATTAGCAGTAGTAGTAGTAGTAGTAGCAGAAGTAGTAGTATTAGTTGAAGTAGTAGTAGTAGAAGTAGTAATAGCTGAAGTATTAGCAGATGTAGTGGTTTGTGTTTTCTATTCAGTCATCAGTAAACCACAAAATGAGTCTGTGAACGTCGTCAAAAACAGCCAAGGTCACATTTGACAGCCACCAGAGGGAGACAGAGACTGTCAAATCTGACCCTGGCTGTTTGACAGTCTCTGATTCCATCTAGTAGCTTGTACAGACAGAGCCATTGTCAAAGCAAAAGTGAAATTTATCTTTTCATATTGCATTCCTATGGGGACAAAAAATTCAATTGCAAGAAAAGTAAAAGTCTAATCAAAAATTTGAATGATGGATGATGATTCCAGACTATGCTGATTTTTTTTAAATTTTAGGACATGAGGTTTGGGGGGGCTGAGCCCTCTTAGAGAAGGGGAAATTGTGCAATGTGCGCCAATTTTTTTAATTAATTAATTGCATTTTATTTAATGCTGCTGTGCATGCACATTGATTTACTGAATTTACAGAATTAGAGTAAAACTAGTAGGCCAACAGCTAGTGACCAGAACATCATAGACCTGCACAAAGCCTTGTAGGAGGTATGGCTACAGTGTATTCAAGAAGGGGACAAGAAATCCTCTCCATGACACTCAGGTTTCACTGAAACCACTGAGGAGCAGGTACCAAAGTATCCTGGAGCAGATTTTAGAAAGATACTATGTATACAAATATCATAGAAAAATACCCTATAGTAATATTATAAGAATACCATAGCAGATTAGAAAATACAATCAAGTAGGATTAGGTCACTATAAACTCACTGCTGAGGAGCACAGACATTAGCAATAGCAGCCCACCACAACCTGTGGCTGACATTAGCTGTAGCAGCAGCTCCAAGTGGATTTACGAGGAATCTGACCCAGCATTATTTGGGGAAATCAACGAAGAGGCTTGCGCTGTACTTATCGATCGAGGGGCTGTTGCATTTCACAACCAAAGGACTAAGTATAATCCAGCCTCAACCCACGATGGGGGCTTGGGAGGTAAAGTACGCTCCGTCACACAAGATCTACTTACCTGTCGTCTCCCAAACTGTGAAAAAGTTTTACGCGACTGGATTACTTATTCACCCTCCACAGGGAGGGCCTGTATTGGCCTGTAGGTAGCATCTAATAGTGCTGTTGTGATGTGTTGTGTTGTGTGACTGTCTGCCCATGGAATAATGAGCATTGGTGACTGTTTAGCTCATATATGGAGAGAGGAGAGGTGATCAGGAGGAGAGGAGGACAGCGACAGACAGACAGACAGACAAGACACAGAGACAGCAACAGGTGTGTGTGTGTGTGTGTGTGTGTGAGAGAGAGAGAGAGAGAGAGAAGGGAGAGAGTAGACAAACTACATTAAATATTATTATTATTATGAAAAATCAAAAAATAGCTCTGGCTGAGTCATTTTCTAGTAAGGTACAGTGCTCTCCATAATTAATGAGAACTATTTCGTATATGTATATATATATATATATATATATGTATGCTATGTCTGATTTATTTTAAAAAAAAAAAAAAAAAAAAAAAAAAAAAAAAACACAA
>CABFOQ010000066.1:0-34452 GCA_900660455.1 Gephyroberyx darwinii | reverse complement strand
GTGTAGCATTCGTGCCGCCAAATCCAAATGAGTTTGTGAGGGCGATCCGCCGGCCCTCAGTCAGCCATGGCCGTGCCGTGCAGGGGACGTAGTTCAGGTCAAACTCCGGCTCGGTGCGGTCCAGGTTGAGGGTGGGGGGCAGGACTCTGTGGTAGCAGGCCAGGGCGGTGAAGGCCGCCTCCAGGGCCCCTGCTGCCCCAAGGAGATGCCCCGTGGCTCCCTTGGTGGAAGAGACGGCCAGGCTCCGGACATGTTGCCCGAACAGCCTCTTGATGGCTGCGTTTTCAGCCGCGTCGCCTAAAGGCGTAGACGTGGCATGCGCGTTCACATATGTCACGTCTGCTGCTGCCACACCGGCATCTCTGAGGGCAGCTGACATGCACCTGTAGAGACAGTGGTAATACAAAACTATTTGAAAAAAGGATCTTAAAAGGTGCAATAAGTACCATTTTTACTGCCCCATAACACAAAATGACCATAATATATTTCCCACACTGACAATAATACAAATATGGGGGAAATAATGAATAATTATAATTTTTTGGCATGGAAATGGTCAAATTTAAAGATATTAGAATAATAGCACACAATTGGCTATTGGCTAAATATAGGTTTCGGCCTTCAAAAGTCAGACACTAGTGTGAAATACCTGAATGCTCCATCTCCATCTGCAGTGGGTGCAGTGATGTGACTGGCGTCCCCTGAGAGCCCATAGCCCAGAACCTCAGCATAGATCCTGGCTCCCCTCTTCACTGCATGGTTGAGCTCCTCCAGAATAAGCACCGCCGCTCCCTCGCCCATCACAAAACCCTCTCTCTCTGGGTGAAAGGGCCTTGACGCCAGCTTGGGGCTGTCATTCCATTTGGTGGCCAGCGCTCGTGCCCTGGCAAAGCCGGCTATTGACAGAGGACCAATGCACGACTCAGTTCCCCCAGCAACCATGGCAACTGCATCACCGTGAGCAATGAACCTGGCAGCATCGCCAAGGGCGTGTGCCCCTGTGGTGCAGGCTGTGGACACAGCATGATTGGGACCCTTCAGTTTGTGTTTAATGCTGATATGCCCAGCAGCCATGTTGACGAGGATACGAGGCACAAAGAACGGACTGACTTTGTTGTATCCCTTGTTTTGGAAGGCAGCAGAAGTGCGCGCAATCTCGTCCAGTGACACCATGCCCATGCCTACAGCCACCCCTGTAGTGAGCTGTTCCTGTGGCGTTTTGGGGTACCATCCTGAGTCCTCCAGAGCCAGCTGAGCGGCTCCGAGGGCCATCACAGTGGCTGGTGACATGCTGTTGATCTCCCCACGAGAAGCAAACCTCTCCTCCTTATACTGGCCCTCCTCATCCCCTCTGGGTACCACCGCTGCCACTTTACAGGGAACAGTCTTGTACGCCTCTGAGTCAAGAGCAACAATCCCACTATCACCCCTGATGAGACAGTCCCAGGGCAGTGTAGTCCCAGTACCCAGAGGACAGACAAACCCTATACCAGTTATCACAACTCTCCTCCCAGGCTTCCCAGAGCTGTGATTTCTGGAGTCGTGGCTTGGACAAATGCAAGTACTCTGTTTAAGAAGTTGTCTGATGTTCTGGGATCTCAGCTGGAGTTTTGCCCAACATGACAGCGATAACAGTGGCATGCTCATGTCTTGAGACCTCTGTCAAGTTTGGGCTAGCTAGCTTGTAGCTTTCCAGTAGTCAGTCCTCTCTCAATGACGAAGGGAGTTTACAGTTTAAGACAAGACTGACAAAGTTTCCGAATAAAACTGAGTTGGTAAACTTACTCACTAGAATGTGACTACAGGGTTAGCTGTCAACTGTGAACATGTTCATTCAACCAATAAACTAATTCACATCCATCAGAACCACTAGCTACTGCTAGCAGGAGCTAACGTTACGTAGTATTTGTGAATGCCTGATTTATTTTAACTTCTTCAGTAGCCTAAAGTCAATTGAACTAATGCCACAACGAGAAATGGACGACGATACTTTACAAAAGCCAGACTTTTGGTAAAATACAAATATACAGCAACAATGTTGTTATTAAAGCCTCAAACAAATATTCAGGCATTATTAGGCCAGCTGCATCCAGGACCCAAACTTAAAGCAAATCAGGAAGAAGCTAACGTTAGTTCGGCTGAGTTGTACTGTCAGTAACATCAAATTTCATACTCAGCATAAAAACGTGAAAGGACTTCGACTTGGAAGGGGCTACTTAGTTTCAGAAAGTGATGGCTGTATCGCCAGGAGTGTCAACATTGTGTGAGAATTCAAATGAAGTTTTCCTAGACGTCGCCAAGCTGTTGCTAACTTACGCCGACAACATTTTAAGGTAACGTTGAGATGTCGCGACACGCACCGTTTAGCCTGCATTAAATACAAAGACAATAATAGTAGCAACGTTGAGTCATTTACAGTAAATATAATTAGCTGTAGCTTAGCTAAGGTGCGTATAAGGAGAGAACACTGAGTAACTTAGTCTCGTAATTAGTGTCGCCTTTCGTATCATGAAACACAATTTTGACATATAATACCCCCGAGCAATACTAAATAATGATTTTAGAATTTTAGAATTAAAAAAGTGAAAATGTTTTGAAATAAGTGGCGCTTTGTGTATTGGATGTATGTCGAATAGAAGAGTGGCTCCTACTGATGTGTAAAAGGTCACAAGTCATGTTCTTTCATCGAGGCATGTTTGCCGATGAGTAAGACAACAGTGAATTGCCAGATTTACCAATGGGTTTTTGTCTTGACTTGTATATGGCACACATCGGGGATAGCTGTAGCTGGGCATCTATTAAGTTAGGCTGTTTCGCGATCTGTAATTTAAGAATTTATTATTCGGCATCATATGTTACGTCCCCACAGGAATCCAAATGAGGAAAAATACAGATCTATCCGCATAGGCAATCCCACGTTCTCCACCAAACTGCTGCCGGTCAAAGGTGCGGTGGAATGCCTCTTCGAGATGGGATTTGAGGAGGTACTGAGCTACACTTGACATGAATTTACCAGATGGAACACAGGAATTAACGTTAGTGTGTTCACATCCAAAGCGACTTTCTCAGTTACAGGGTGAGAATGAAAGGAGTCAGTCCTAAATAGGAATGCAAGCACACACCTACTCTTGCTTCCTTGTAAGCTTTCCTTGTGTAATGTTTCCAGTTACCAATTTCTCCAGTGTACCAATTGCTTCACTGGGAAGCTTGTGTCTCAGTATGCTCTACTGCTGTACTGTAATTAGTATTTTGTCATACATTTAATTCATACATATTGGAATTAGTAGTTGTTTTATATTTAATACCCCCCATTGGCTCTATTTTTATTTTCGTTTTATTGTATGCTATTACTAGCTTATTTTCCAGTGACAGTGACCCAAAATACTCATAATGATCTTCTCATTTTAAAGGTGCCACACGTAGCATCACACATCTTGGTATAAATCGTCTACACGAGTCCACGGTGGAGATGATTGGTAGCCTCTACCTCACACCAGTGGTATTGTTATTGCTAGTGTTTCTCCAAATGAAGACCACATTTCCCATGAACCCCGATTGCCTTCTGAAATTGGCAGAAACTCTGAAAGCTTTAACTCTGTTAGCGCTGGAAGAACAGCGTCCTCTTCCTGTTTTGGGTTGTAAAGCAATCGAGCAGATTTCCCACCAGATCCGAGCTGGTGGCACACAATGTAAAATGCAGAATATAGGCCGGTAGAGTCTTCCAGTCTTGTAGCGGTAGTCTCGTTTGTTTACAGTACTTATATTGTCTCAAAATGAATGTGATGATTTATTGATGTTAAAATGCAATGTATGGCACCTTTTTAAAGAGCAACATCAGAAACATGAATGCACCTCTTTTCAGGCTGAAACCCACCTGTTGTTCCCAAAGTCTGCATCCGTGGAGCAGCTGAAACTCGTCAGGGAAGCCATCGCAGCAGAGAGGGACCGGAGGCTCCGTGGAGGGCAGCCTGCCCCACCTCCTCAGACAGCCCCTCCCCCAGCTTCAGTCCAGGAAAGCCCTGCTACCTCCAGCCAGCCAACTATACCACCTCCACCACAAACATCCTTGGTACACATCTATACAAACTCATCTGTGTTATTCACACTGTAGGAGCCATAGTAGCAGGGATGTAGTGGAAGGTACATGCACCTAAACTCAACCCACCTTTTGAAGCTAAAATTAATCTTTGTGACATGAAATCCCTGGAAAAATCCTCTGGAGACAGGAAGTGATGGGTTTTATGTTTCCAGGTTTGTTTGGAATAAATAGAAGAAGAACTGGGTAGTTAGCATGAGCAGCGATAGCCACTGTGGCTGAACAGACAGAGAAAAGAGCCCCACCTACAGAAACTCAAACTCCATCAACAGAAAATCCAAGGAAAAAGACGTCACAGTACTGGACACACTATTTGTTTGACAGGTGATCTCTGGGAAGTGCAGTGCAGAAACACCACAGTAATGATTGTATTAATTGATTCCTCTTCATTGTTTGTGGTTGTTTGCCTCATGATGATCACAGACTGGAGTTACAGTCGTAGTGTATCCACCATTTGATTTTCCACTACATCACTGCATAGCATCGATATCTGCCTTTTCACATGCAGCTGTAGCGGCACACCGCCAGCTCTCTTTTGTTACTCTTGGCACTCTGTTATTAAAGTTTGGATGGTTTCTCCCCTGTCAGGAGAACAGCATGAGCTTCTTTGTGACTCTCCAGTCCAACTTCCAACATGTGATGCTCTATGAAAACCCAGAGCTGCAGCAAAAGGCCAGGATCCACATCCCATACCAGGATCTGTCCTCTGCTGCAGAGGAGAAGCTAACTCAGGCCAAAGAGGCTGACCCAGGTACAACCGAACAGCTCGCCACCATTCATAAGAATCAATTACAGGAACAAGTGCATTAGTTGAATTTATTATTTGATCAAATTATGCACTGGCTATTGTATAACATTATATTGTGGGTATTATATTGCATCAAAGCAATTTAATTTTCTGTTCCGAGTACAAGGACCTTTCAGCTGGTTTGTCGACATTCCCGACACTGATCGCTACATGCTCTTTTGAGCAGTCTCTCAGTGGAATAAACTAATGTTCATGATCTCCAGGTGCGTTGATGGATTGATTTGCTTTGCTGTTTTTTTTTGGGGGGGGGGTTTAGAATGCAAACTTGAAAAGGAGGATTTCCTGCTGCTGGAGTTGCTCCGCTGGTTCAAGCAGGACTTCTTTTCCTGGGTCGACAGGCTGCCCTGTCGCAGATGTAAAGGTTCAACCCAGACCTCTGGGTCTCTGAACCCGACCACCGAAGACCTCCGCTGGGGAGCTCAAAGAGTGGAGAGCCACTATTGTCAGACCTGCCAGATCTCCACCAGATTCCCCAGGTTTGTGTGTGTGGTGTGTGTGTGTGTTGTGTGTGTGTGTGTGTTCGACAGATTGAGAGGTGGGCTGAGTAGGGGAAATAACTTAGACAAACATGTTAAAAATACACTGATTCACTGCTTGTAGTCCTTATTGTTCTATAATGCGTGTATTTATGTAACACTGCAAATATTTAATATTTTTGGTTTATTTTCATGCTTTCATTCATTCTTTTCCTCATTAAGTTGTACTGCTGTTTTGCACACCTTCATAATGCTGTAATTCATACTTTCCCCCGCATTTTTTAACCATGTTCTAGAGTGGAAATTGGGTGTGTTTATGTAACCCACATTTGCTATTTCCATGTGTATATTACTTTTTCCTAATTATATTCTATTTATCCTATTACTATCAGCTGCTGTAACAACCCAATTTCCCCACAGGGGTCATTACAGTTTCATCTTTATCTTATTTTTAGATAGCTGCTGAACGAAACCTAACATATTTTGTACTTTTGTCAGCTAGGTTTTTTTTTTCCATTATTTGGCTTTCTCTGCCATCCTAAACCTTATCTATACCTTTTGAACAGATTTAGGTTTTGTGTTCATGTGTTTCCATTCTCTTCTCAGGTACAACAATCCAGAGAAACTGCTGGAAACCAGGAGGGGTCGATGTGGAGAGTGGGCCAACTGTTTCACCCTCTGCTGCAGAGCCCTTGGCCTGGACGCCAGGTATATCTGGGACAGCACAGGTACGTACCTTGAAGACAGATTATTATCTGTGCTGATCAAATAGTAAAAGCAAACCCTCATTATCCTTTTTTTCTTCTTACGATCACAAAAGTATCTGGGGTTAGACTGATATATCGATATATTGGATTGATTTGCTAAAAATTAGATGTCGGGCAGTCAGTGTCGTCCACCTCTGATAGGATGGAGGTTCCTCCCTGACCACAGCTCGTCAATATGGTTTTATTAGTTTTTGATATCAGGTGTCTGACCAGAGAAATCATTACAGTGGTGTGGGAGGATTTTCCTCAACAGCTTCAGGGGTGTCAGTCTGTAAAACCTGCAATGAAACCTGCATCATCCTGCCTTAAGGAGCTGCTAACCCACCTAAAAGAATTTCATTAGTCTGGCTTTCAATGAAGAGTTTTAGTATCCCATGATGCTTCAGAGGCTATGATAGTGATGATAGTGGTCAAATTTAAAGACAGACACTGATATGTGAGGATTGAAGCTGGGCGCTGATATTTGGTGCCCATGTTGAATGTCTTCAAAAAACTATATTGGTTGAAAAAAACAATAGTATCTATGAAGAGTGCAGCAAAGTCTCTGTGAAAATTAAATCCTATACTTTGTGTTTTAGACCACGTGTGGACCGAGGTTTACTCCGTCGCCCAGCGCCGCTGGCTGCACTGCGACTCGTGTGAGAACGTCTGTGACAAGCCATTGCTGTATGAGGTTGGCTGGGGGAAGAAGCTGTCCTACGTTCTGGCGTTCTCAAAAGACCAGGTGAGGGAAGCTGTCTGACACCGTTGCCCTGTGGTACCTACTGTAGGTGTGGATAAGAGCAGATTTCACCCAGGATGATTGCTTTGGGCCAATTAGTAACCAGTTCTACGAATGTGAAAAAGGTCAATTTCAAGTCAAATACATTCAAATACATTGTATGGGGCTGTTCACATTGCTAGTGCACAGTTTAAAGATTTGATTTGAAAGGTGGATTACCTGTCCAGCTACCAGCAGCTTTTGTCATATTTCCAGAAGACCTATAATAAATTTTATGAAAGAACCACAAAGAAGTATGTGCTCCCATCATTCCATCACAGAAAAATAAGAGTTGTAGCAATCATTGGAAACTCAAGACTGCCATGATAGACATGTTCTATACAAGTGTATGTAAACTTTTGACCATAACTGTTGGTCTGTCCACTCTGTTTAGGTATACTCTCCCAGGCTCTCTGTCCTACAGCTCAAATCTTCACTTCTGTTCTCACGACGCAGGTGGTCGACGTGACCTGGAGGTATTCCTGCAAACATCCGGAGGTCTTGACGAGGCGGACCACGGTTCAAGAAGGCTGGCTACTGCGTACCATTAACGGGCTCAATGCCGTGGTATGCATGTTGTTGTTTTTTTAGCCTTTTTCACCCCGCAAAAATAAGGGAAGTCTCTGGTGATAATGATGTATAGCTCTGACACTTGCTGTGCTGTATTGGTGCTGAAGAGGCAGCAGTCCCTGAGTCCGGAGAGGAAGAAGGAGATGCTGGAAAGGCTGCTCGTTGAGCTGGTGGAGTTTATTTCCCCGAAGAAACCAAAACCAGGCGAGCTGGGCGGCCGCAACTCTGGATCCCTGGCCTGGAGGATAGCGAGGGGGGAGACTAGGGGGGCTGATACAGGGACCTCCCCTGAGGTACAATATATCGCCTTCGGTCCTCAAAAATGTACCTCAGTACATCCCTTTGTCAGCTGTGGGTACACACTTTAAACACTGATGTACTTAACTGAATGCGCATTGTATCTTTTTGTACTTTGTTCCCAGGTTGCGGAGTACGTGTTCACTCCTACTGAGAAAGAGAAGAGCGACAGGTTATTCCACATGCGCTACAGCGCCAACAAGGACCAGTACTGCCGAGTGTCCAACAGCGACGAGGTCATTCAGGGCTGGGATCAGTGTGTGTTGAGGAAGGATTCGGTCTTCAGGAAGGTGGAGAGCGACTGGCAGATGGTTTGTTCACTTTTGTATCATTAAAGGTCCTGTGTTACTCCGTTTTCAGGATTTTGATTTTGACTTTGTTACAGATCAGGATATGGTTGGTTAGGTAAAATGTTTTTTTTTTTATTGAATAAACTTGAACACTAAGGCTGCATTCCAGAGATGTTGGGAAGTGCAATGCAATGGAACAGCCTTTGAGGCCGGAATTCCAAGTAGGAAAGATTCCTCAACCCCAAGGTTTCCGAGATGCTGTTATCTGGCGGCTTGCTGTAAACGCTACTTACTTACGTTACTTTTAGCATGTTTATAATCCTTGAAATACACTTGGGTTTGAATTACAGCATTGCATGACCTTGAATCTACCTTTTTATGGTAAATGATTACTTACGTGTGTCAACATGTTCATCTGGTGGAAATCCCCTTGCCCATTTAATTTACTTTGATATATGGCCATTTAAAATGTAGCCTAGCGCAAGACATTCAGGGTTTCCCTCAGCACGTGACACGTATAGATAGGTACCTTTTTACAAAAGAACACCTCACCGTGACCGTAGAACGCCTACAAAATCAAATCTCCATTATTTGAGTGTATTTTCACCGCCAGGAATAAATTCCCCATTCAAACCCACAATAGACATTTCTTTCAATACACCTCGCAGCTAATGGCAGTAATTTTCTCTTACCGTCAACAGCCTGTTATTGAATTGAATGGAGTATTTTTGTCAAAAACGCCCTCAGTGCCCTATGTCTCTGTGTCCTTTTTACACCCCTGAAGAATGTTGATTTGGGTAGACTGCACATCGCTAGCTCTAGGCATGGCGGGGTTTTTGACTGCATCCTTTGTTCCATTTTGCTCGGGAAAGGCTTTGAAAACTTTCAATCATTTGGCACTTTGGAGCTTATTTTTGAAACTGCCATTTGAGTCTGAAAGGGCCTAGGGTATTTATGTTTCTTTAAATGGCTCGACTTGCAAGCCACACTGGACTGGGAGAGTGTTACACTCCATATCATGTCTACACCACTGGTAACTGCTATTTTTCGTACTGTTTGAAAGAAATTTGGACTTGATCACCAGCTCCTCTAATTCAAATGAGTTAAACCTACTTAGTTGAGCCTTTCCAATACTACTGCTGCGAACTGGCCTGATTGGACGGATTTCAGGAAATCTTTGGTGAGGAGAGCCAATCAAGAGTCCAGTTGTGATGCATTTACTGGAGTTGGTCCCAAACTGCCTGTAAAAATAAATTAAAAAAGGGGATGGATTTTTTTTTAAATGCAGAAATAAATTTAACCACTCAATCAAATTTTAACAATGTCTTAATTTAATGTCTTTGATCATAAATGCATAGAAATAGGGGAGAAGTTTAATTCTTAAAGCAGGGCGCCTTTAATATTCTGCTTTATTTTGTTAAAGACATCTTAAGAAAATGCGTTAACTAAGCATGATCAGCTGTATTTATGTATGCCTTCAGGTGTACATAGCCCGAACAGAAGGCTCCTCCTCGGGAACAATCGGCTGGAAGTTTGACTTTGCTCCAGCGGGAATGAAGGTGAAGGCCGTCTCTGTCATGGCCCGTAGCGAGACCTTCCACTCCGGGAAAGTCTGCTGGCGCGTGCAGTCAGGCCAGAAAACTGCAGAGTTCTCTGGAGGTACGATTACAACACTGAGAAATTGTGGTGAAATACTACGGTGTAAATTGTGATGATGTGAACAGTGTTATAACATTCTTCAACTGTCAGGAGGAACTATGGAATTTAGTGTGGTGGATCCATAAGATATTGTGGTTTAGGAACACATAGGAAACCATGTGCTAGGTTATTTTAAGATGATTTATTCTGAGCTGGCTCATTGTAGAAGCAAATCGTAATGATAGGATACAGCAATACAGAAAAAAGAATATTAATAAACTATAGCGAATTAGGGGTATTAAACATAACAGACAATTCTACAATATAAGAATATTTTTCAAATATGCACAATATGAAAATATACCAAAAATGAAATATATGCAGTATGAAATATGTGAATTTACAACTTATATACATAATGTGCATAATATGCAATCTATTCACATTAACAGGTCTACATATATATATATTTATTTAGTATTTTTAACTTATTAAAATATGGCTTGGATTATGATATGATTCATATTGTGATTGCAACAAAATCAATAATTTCTTCTCCTGTATTTGAACCCTCAGATGGGAGGATGCAGTCGTTCCCGGGTCTTTCCGGCTCTTCGGAGTTTGTCATTGAAGCAGAGCTCGGCGGTGGGGAAGGGGAGTCGTCATGGCAACACTCTCAGCTGTTCAGACAGAGTTTGATGGAGACGGAGGAACCCTCGTTTGAAATTGTCGTCGACCTAGAAAATGCTTGACAATTTGAGACGCGTTTTAGTCGGCAAGAGCAGGCCATGCAATGTAATGTAATGTCATTCGGTAGTGTCACCATCGAGTGCTCTGACAAATTAATTCAGGGCTAAATGGGTGGATCATAGCTTTGGCTCCACAGTTGATGTATGATTAAAGAAAATGCAGTGCAATAATTAAGTTGGTTTCAATTCTTCTGGAATCTTAATTACAATGGTAAATTATGCATGGCCTAATGGTAGGTGGATGCAAGTGTGTATTGTTTTTTACCTGTCACAGAGTAAGGGCCAGTTTACCTGATAACACTATATAGGGGACATTAAATGTAAATCATATCACTAAAGAGTTTAAACCACATAGCCATAAAGTTGTAACATCTGCACCCATTGTGAGTGTGACCATATTTTGATGCATGAAGGCATTTTATTTTCCACACAGGAAACCAGGGCTAATCTCCTGCTCAGGTTGTAGCTACCCTCTTGCTAGTAATGTGTGATTTCTGTGACCATGCAGTTTTACTGATGGTGACTGATTTATTTAATCCAGGGGTTGTCAATTCACTTAAACCCAAACATATGGCAAGTCTTCATCTAATTTATCAGATTCACGTAATTTAATTTACCACAAAAACTTCTTAATCTGCTTATATTGGAGCGATGGCTGATGACAAGATATTATTTGGTCAATATTCTAAGTTTTTACAACTAGTTTGGTGACCTATCAGCTTAGAGGGAACATTGGTCCTAATTTCTCCCCTGATAATGATTTTTCAAGATCTGGCTTCCAACTACATTTGTTTTTTCCCCTCTAATAATAATGATGAACAAGGTCAAATTTGGACCAAGGACTAAGGTATAGCAATTGCCAACTTTGCCATTCCCAGTTGATGCCCATGTGTTTAAATAGATTAATGTTAGTCTTGGTATGATGGAATGGGATGAACGTTGTTGGTATTATATGGTATGTGGATATGGTATAATAAAGATATTTTCTGCAGTTTAGGTGCGTTTCAGTGTAAAACTGTCCATATGTTGCAGCACGTACACATACATACTTCCACACTTTTAGTATTCAGTCGATCTTTGCCTCCATCTAGCGGGTACAACCTGTAGGTGCACCACTAGTTGACGGGGTTTTCCTATTGGTCGAATTACCGGTGCCTTTGAAAGGCAAACACACGATTGGCCGTCTATCTTGCAGATGGCGGAGCCGGACGGCGGTTGCTGCTAGCTAATATACGTTTCATTTCTGAATGAAAAGTATTAAAGTATACCAGCGTGTTTGGAGCATTTCAGTTATACCTTATGGGAATCTATTTTGTATTACATAGGGAATTGTTAAACTATTTAATATTTGTGTTTTGTACAGTATTTATATTCTAGCAAGTAGCCGGTTAGCATCTTTGTTGGAAGTTTAGGCCTACTGTGCCACCGCTTGTCGATTTTAACAATAGCCGCGATACACTCCCCCTCGCTGTCGGTGTTTTGATACCTTTGCAGGATTATCTTTGACGCGAACTGGATAAGAATATGGGAAGTAAACGCGTATTAATGGCTTAAAGCGAATGAAACATTTCTCGTGTTGATGGACTTTTAATTTCACCAGACTTGAAGACATTTTTGCGAGCTGCATCACGGAATTTTAGGATCACAAAGGAAGATGTCCAACGGCGCAGCAGGGAGCGGGGGTCTGACTTGGGTGGTAAGTTTGTTTGCCATACGTAAAACAAGTAAAACAAAATTGGTAGCTATGGTGTGGCTAACTCAACTTAGATGATTTTGTTAAAATTGCTAATGTACGCGTTAGCCCACTGCACCGGGTAGATTAACGTTAGCTTTAAACCTCCAACTAGCCTTGCGCTAGCCTCAGCGGCTGTTTGCCTATCCATAACGTTATATGCTTAGCCCCAGCTGTAATCTCAATTCAGGCCGGGTTAGAAGGACCGGTTACTGCTATGCCAGACTGCAGTAGCCCAAGTCCCGCTACTTTAATTCTCTACTGTGGAAAGAAACATACGCCAAGCTCTATTGGAAAACCTGGCCATTTAAAGCTGCCTCGCTTATCTACAAACGTAAATACCTTATAGAACACGCCCCAAGGCCTTTAAGAATCACGAGGATATACTTTTAAATTCGGCATACATCCAGTCGAACGAGAAGCTTCTATTTAGATAAAATGCCAACTTTTGGAATTGGTTTCCTGTTGTTCCCACTCGCTTCTTCCACCAAAATACACCGTCCTGTACAGTAGCGAGCAGGGCGAATCAACTCATAGAAGTTGACTTTATTGATAAAAAAGTGCTGCTGGTTGAATAACCAGTGTGCTGAATTTACTAGTGAATCTCAACTACTAAAGTTCCCAAGTCGTGTTCTCCGAGGTGTACGTTTCCCGACCGACAAGGCAGCTTTAAAACACCAGTTTAGTGAATGGAGTTCGGCGTCTGTTTCTGCTGTGTGTATGTATTGGGTGTCAGTGACACGCCTCTGTGTTTGCATCAGTGGAATGCGTCCTATCATAGTCGTTTAGAAAAGCCCTAAGCACTCTGCTGTTAAACTACCCTCAGAAGATTACACTAGCTACGTACTAAAATGTATTTGACTGCTGAAACAAACTATAGATACTTTTAATTAAAGATTGCACTTTCTTAACCAAACTTTACTTTACTAAACTACATGCAGTATACTTCCTGGTGACTTATTTAGCTTGCCCAAAGATTACCCTGACTTTACTTTGAAAATTGACTTCAATATATCTGATGTAAGCAAAGCCCCTACTACCCCAGCCTTCCTGTTATATTGGCTGTGGTTTGCTTCTGTTCAGTTACATGGAGAAGAACCCCTCTCCGTCTCCCAACTGACCAAGCCGTAGAGAGGAGTGGGGTTTTTTCCCTTTTGGTGGTGAGCACTGATAAAAAAAAATCAGCTGTCAGCAACGCAGCACAATCATTTTATCATAAGGCTGGGGGTTTTAACAAAGTTATGTACATGTGTCTAATAACAGACCCTCTTTGAAAAAAACAATGCCGCCAAAAAGGAGGAGGCAAATGGCAGGGGCGACTCTGGCAGAGCTGAAGGGTCCAAGAAAGAGAAGGAGAGCTCCAAGAAGATGTCGGTGGAGCGAGTTTACCAGAAGAAGACTCAGCTAGAGCACATCCTACTCCGTCCAGACACCTACATCGGCTCCGTGGAGCCTGTCACTCAGGTGAGTCCAGACAAAACGACCACCCGTTGTTGATACTAGGGTTAGACCAAGATATCAGGCTCATAATATTAAAAATCAGGTCAGTGTCATCCTCCAGTATCCTCCAGATTTCATTATTCTGGGTTTCAGTGGAGAGTTTTAGTGTCCCATGATGGTCTAAACACTGTTTCAGAGGCAGAGGCTTTTCCACCTTGACAAGAATAACATTTTGGTGGAAACACTGAAAACGTAGAATTTCTTGGAATGTTTTGCGTATGACAACTTAAATAATTATTGAATATTGGCGCAAAATGTCAGCTATTGGCAGCTTCAGCACAAAAACATTTGTATCGATATCTGCCTTCAGAAACTCATATCCGTCTACCCCTTGTTTATATCACAGTCGTTGAAGTTGTTGATCTATTAGTACCCTGGATGTTACAGCATATAGTTGACAACAATAGTGCCTGCTCCTCAACACACAGTTTCGGCCTCCTTGTGGTATTGTTATGGCAACCATTGCCATCAAAGTTGCCCATGCCTGGACTTAAATCCTTTTTTATTATTATTCCTTTTTTCAGCAAATGTGGGTTTTTGATGAAGACATAGGGATGAATCTGAGGGAAATCACCTATGTTCCTGGATTGTACAAAATCTTCGATGAAATTCTTGGTGAGTGACTATAACGTTGGTTTTGCTTTGACACTATATAATTAGCACAGTTGACATAATTGTTTACTTTTCAGTTGAGCCTGTATCCATGACTAGGCTGTTCAAGGCTTATTATTACTATGAAAATGTTACTATCGTTTAGTGAGTGAGAGGCTGGCACTACTCAGTAGCAGTGTTATTGGTTCGAGGAGAACTGCACTTTGGAGATTAGTTTTCCGTCCCCGAGCTTGTCCTTGTGTGCACTGTTTGCAGCCAGAATAGGGACATTTGTGAAAAATGAAAAGCCGTCGGAGAAATCTTTTTTAGTGGATGTGGCTGCCCTTGGTCAAAGCTGCACCAGGCAAGATTGTTATGTAAAAATGCACCTGTCTTATCAGCCTAAATCACAACAGAGACATCCCATCCCTCTTAATTGAGACACCATAGATTCACCCTATTCGCCCTAATTCATTTCTGGTGTGGCTATGGACACTTGTCTACCCACAGAAAAAGCCCACAAGGTTGACTATTTTTGATTTATATGTTTATATATATTTATAAGTTTATAAATTGTTTTACCCTGGGACTTTCCTCTTTTATGTGTATTCTGAACTTGTAAATCTACTTTGTTGCCAGTAAAGTTAAAACAACTGTCTCCTGAACAGCATGGACCAGAGAAAGCTAGTCAATGTCAGATGTTTTGCCCCTGTGGTCCCTTTGGTATCCTTTGGCGTAAAGCAATCACAGACCACCTGAGTTGGTAAACATGAGCAGGCTGTGTACAGTTTAATGACATCACATCACATTACATGATTTCTGGGTATTGAAGTTCAAATTTTTCACTTACCTCTCACTGCCATTTGGAGCCGCCAACATGCGAAGTGGCATAGTGAAGCTTTTTTCTGCTGGAAAAGAGCAAGCGTGTTCAGTCGATTTTCCCAGGCTAAGGTGACGTGTTTGCCTTAATGGCTCAGTATAATGCGATTGTAATACTATGCATCCAGCTCCAGCAACTGTCTTGTGATGCTACTGTTAATAAGGTACAACAGTGTAATTAGCTTTAAACTGATGTTATTGAACACTGTGTTCACCACAAAAGATTGTTGGTAATTGCTTTCCTCTCCTTGCACTTGTTTATCTATTTATCGAAGTTGTGTAATGGCACCAATTTCTTTTTCTCTGTCTGGATATTATTACTCTGTCTGTATAATTACAGAACAGGCACGGGTCCTAGACCATATCTCCGGAGTCAGAATCCTACACTCAGCACAAAATATGTCTGATTACAATTCCCCGTGGCAGGAAGTAAACAGGCCTGTGTGAAGTCTGACTTCAGTGTTCCTAGACGAGAGCAGTTTCTTGAGAGAGAAAAATTTCTGCTTAACAAATAGCAGGGATTGAACCGGTCAGTCCATATTCATAAATATGGCTGATCCTCTTAGGACTCGATCCTAAATTGATCGCAGCAGTCGTATGTGGGCCAACCGTTTTGACACTGGCAACTCTTATGAAATTATACAATAAGACTATGAATCTGAGTAAAATGGGGAAAGTGTTTTTGATATACTTACTGATATACTTATTTTGACGTGTTTCTCTCCCACAGTCAATGCAGCAGACAACAAACAAAGGGACAAGAATATGTCTGCCATTAAGATCACTCTTGATCCGTGAGTACTATGTGTTTATATGTAACAGATTTATAACAATTTTAACCGTGCTTGAAAATATTTAACAATGAAATCAGGTAACTATTTTGTCAAAGTACAGATGATTACATCTTCTAAATCTTTTAAGTTAAGGTCTTGAGTTTGTCAGCTTAAACAACGTTCAGTAGTGAGTTTTATTCTCCGGCAATCTTTTTGTCAGATTACATATCCCGTTTTTTCAAATGGTCGATATCTCATTTTGGACCTTTTCCCCACCAGAGAACCTTTTTTTCTTTCGGCTACTAATGATATTCAGTGTGGAATCTTGGCCAGCAAAGCGAGGCCCAACTGTGCTCAGCCCTGCGTTTTCTTCACGGTCCGGTTAGCAGTAGTAGTGAGTGAATATTGGCGGTAGATGGAGTGAGTTTGAGTCTGTGGAAAGCCAGCAGGAGACAGCTTGGTCATCTAGAGGTGATGGATCTAGACAAAGCTGTAATGAGTCGGCGCTGGAATGCACTGAGCTCTCATTTTACATGCGGTTCACCTACAGCCTGGCAGCCGCACCCACATCTGACTGCTTAAACAGCAGCGCGTCCTTCAGCCAGGGCCGTTCTCCACTCTCGTCGTCCTTCACTATATAAATGATACCATTATGCCCGCTTCACTTAAGGCCATGCTGCTAATGCGGTTTTATAAGGAAGTTAATGCTCTTCTCCAGTGTCTCCTTTGTGCACTCGCTCCACAGCATTGTATCTTTGTTTTCAGCCACCAGAAACCAGGGTATATGAAAAATACTACTCCATGTGTTTTTACTCACATTTTTGATGGCTTGATGGATCTAACTGCTGCAAGGGCCGAGACACTCATGTCAGGACCTGGATATATTTGAGATGTTTCTCAACTCATATTTACACATTTTGCATGTGTCTCTGCTGTCAACACACTGTAAAGTGGTAACACTAATAACTCACTAAAATCTAATCAGCGTTCTGGTAGCTTGGGTTCACCTGTGTTTTTTGAGGGTCGATGCTGATATTTTTGGATTGAAGCTACTGATATTTGTACCGATATTCAAGACCTTTATGATCTCATTATTATCATGCCAATGCATTTAGCCCATGGGACACAAATTCTCCTTTTCAAACCTATGATGATGTTTCATGCATACCTGTGCACAATGTTGCTTTAGAATAAATTCAGTTTACTAAACAATAAATATGTCATCAAACAAATTGCATATATCCATATCTGAGCTGGATGACACTGACTGGCTGATACTTATTTTTAATAAAAGGCCAATGTTGGGCCCATATATCGGCAAATTGATACAGTATATCACTCTCACCCTACTGGTAGCCTTTTACCCCGATGACCCACGACTGTTAGAGACTGTCATGCACATGGCCTTTGTAATTCATCCATCGCCCTCCATTCTCTCTCCACCAGTGAGTCCAACACCATCTCTATCTGGAACAACGGGAAAGGAATCCCCGTGGTGGAGCACAAAGATGAGAAGATGTACGTCCCGGCCCTCATCTTCGGCCACCTCCTCACCTCCAGCAACTACGACGATGACGAGAAAAAGGTCACAGGTAAGAGGGAACTGCTTTAACGACATAGCCCAGCGTTATCACCGTCAGGTCTGAAAGCTGAGTTTTAAGCCCTGCGATGATTTCTTTCTCTTTGGCACCAGGTGGAAGGAACGGGTACGGTGCTAAACTCTGCAATATCTTCAGTACAAAGTTCACAGTGGAAACTGCCTGTAAGGAGTACAGACATAGTTTCAAACAGGTGAGCATGCATCTCTTGTTAAAGGTGCTACGTGTAGCATTTTTAAACCTCCATGCATCATTATCAAATTAACATGATATCTTATAATTAGGATAAACAAATGAGATCATAGCTGAAATGATTGGTAGCCTCTATTTTTACACCAATTAGTTTAGTGTTTCTCCAAATCAGGACCAAATCTGACCTGGTGACACACAATGTAACATGCAGTGTAGAGGCCGGTAGAGGCTGCCAGTCTTCTCGGTGATGGTCTTGTTTGTTTATGGTAAGTATACTAATGATGAACGTGATATTGATTTATTGATGTTAAAATGTTACACGTAGCACCTTTGAACTAAAACCTTTCCATATCAATGACATCTTCAGACTTGCAATCAAATAGTTGCTGTTTTTATAGGGTGTTTGTGACATAAAATCAGATCTGCGGTAAGTTTGTGTTTATTATCACCATTTGTGGTGTCTGTTCAGTCTTGGGTGTGATTGGGTCTTTGAGGGTTTTGAGTTCTCTTTTGTCATAGGACGTTGTCACATTATGGTTGTTTGGGACTAATCGCACCTGATATAGTTATGGTGTTAAGATTTTTATTAACTTTTGTAAAAGACGTGAATCATGGCGATCGATGACTGCAGCTATTTATGTGTCTCCCTAATATTGTCACTTTCTGCCCTCAGACCTGGCAAAACAACATGACCAAGACTGCCGAGCCCAAGGTCAAGTTCTTCGACGGGGACGACTTCACCTGCGTGACATTCCAGCCAGACCTGACCAAGTTCAAGATGGAGAGACTGGACAGGGACATTGTAGCACTGCTCACCCGCAGAGCGTACGACATAGCCGGCTCCTGCAAGGGTGTCAAAGTCATGCTGAATGGGAAGAAATTACCTGTAAGTCAATCCCACACCGTTTTTCATAGAAATGGACTTAGTCTTTCTCAGACTGCTGTGGCCCCTCACTCATTAAGGGCCTGACAACTGTTATTTCTGATTTAAAGTGAAGTAGTATCACTCAGTCGGACTTACTTGTGTCTCCTTGTCCTGCCACTAAAGGTGACTGGGTTTCGCAGCTACGTCGACCTGTATGTGAAAGACAAACTAGACGAGACGGGCGTGGCCCTGAAGGTGGTGAACGAGTCTGTGAACGAGCGGTGGGAGGTTTGCCTCACCATGAGCGAGAAAGGCTTCCAGCAGATCAGCTTCGTCAACAGCATCGCCACCACCAAGGTATCTGAATGTCAGCGGCATCAGTCAGTATTACAGGGTGCCTGCAGGTCCTGAAAAAATAAAGCTGTCCCGTTAGCGATATTTCAATGACATGCTAATACTTAAGTTGTGTTGGTTTCAGGGTGGCAGACACATTGACTATGTGGTGGACCAGATAGTGGCCAAACTCATTGAGGTGGTGAAGAAGAAGAACAAGGCGGGAGTCTCAGTCAAACCCTTCCAGGTAGCCTGATGAAATGATTTAAGCATTTCAAATTTTTGGATAAAGCAGTGGTAGCTGTATTGCAGGTCGTATGTCAAAAGTCAAATTACATTGTTCTCATTTCCCCTCCAGGTGAAGAACCACATCTGGGTGTTTGTGAATGCGCTGATAGAGAATCCCACGTTTGACTCCCAGACCAAGGAGAACATGACTCTCCAGACAAAGAGCTTCGGGTCCAAGTGCCCTCTGTCAGAGAAGTTCATCAGGGCGGTAAGGACATTTCATGTTGTTTCATCTATTTCCAGTTCATCTCTTTTGTCAAGTTGATCTAAATAATTGAGCTTTAGTCATGAGAAGATTTTGTCTCTTTTATCACCCACAGGCGACCAATTGTGGGATTGTTGAGAGTATACTCAACTGGGTGAAGTTCAAGGCTCAGATTCAGCTGAATAAAAAATGCTCATCTGTGAAGCACAGCAAGATCAAAGGCATCCCCAAGCTAGACGACGCCAATGATGCTGGTGCGTTAAATATGTGCTTTTTGTTAATGAACAACGGTTTGAGAATAACTTGCTACAGTGATTTTTGGTTTCTTTATTATTATTATTATAATATGAGTATGATATAATGTATATGTAATTTTCTGATGCATGTCTGATTATATTTTGATAGTTTTATTTGCTTGTACTGGGTTTATAATCTGCTTGTAATGCATTACAATGTGTTACCACTGTTTATTTGTTACAGCCACTCAGTAAAGTGATCAGAGTAGACTTTCTTTTACTTGTGTGTGTGTCCTAGGAGGCAAACACTCCTCTGAATGCACTCTCATCCTCACTGAGGGAGACTCAGCCAAGTCTCTGGCTGTCTCTGGGCTGGGGGTCATAGGGCGTGACCGCTACGGCGTGTTCCCCCTGAGAGGCAAGATCTTAAACGTACGAGAAGCAACGCACAAGCAGGTACGTAATCAGATGTCGGTGAAACTACAGTGTCCAGGGTTTCCTGCAGGAAATGTGTTAGTCTAGGTCATAGTGGCTGGTTTGTAGCTTGGTTAGGGTAGTTGGGGTTTGTAGCCAAGTCCGCTTTAAGACTACTAGGTGAATTAGGCATTTGTGGGCGGGCTTAAAGCAGGCAGTGAAGGATATATCTGAAGCAGCAATGGGAGCCAGTCAGTGGATCTGGTAGAAAAGAAACACTGACTGAGGCAGAAAGCTGCTAATTTTGGTTGAGTATTATAGCAGCGTTTCCCTTAGCTCAGAACTTTAGTCATGGTGGTTGGGCATCCCGCGGGGGCAATCGAAATAAACAGCTTGATTTGGTCATGGCTTAACATTGTTTCTCAGTGCTTTCCATTTCCATTGTGGTAATAACGGACAACTTGTAGCTTCTACTGAAATGAATTAATTTCAACTATTGAGGTTTAGGGCTTTTCCTGTTTGGTGTAATCTACTGTAATCTAATGATTTGCATCTACCCGTTGGCTTTCTTCCTCCTCTCAAGGCCCTTTTGTTGTAAAAATGTTCATCAGAGGGAGCAAACGTTCAGTGCAGAAAATGTATTTTACACTCGATGACATATGATTGCATGAATATTATAGACTCTGCTAGTCGCTGGGGTAACGTCACTTCACAGACGGTAAGACAGCTTTTTTTGAGGTCCGTCTAGCATATAATGTTTCTCACACAAGCAGATGAGGGGGAAAAAGGCTGGTGGAGCGGTTTGTTTACAGGCAACAGCTGAGTGAGATTAGTCTCTGGTGTGACGGAGAACATAACGTGATGCGTGATCCAGTTAGATCAATTTCTATACATTTATATACAACTTTTTATTTTGTGGCGGCCGACCATATGGCCTGCATTCACACACAACATTTAGATTAGGTGGCTGGTGATGATGCTGCCTGTCTGATGGTCCTGTAGATTTATGACACCGTAGCCTGATCCTCCTATAGTCTCTATTTGTGGGTTAGTATATCATTCTTTTGACATTGACATCCTCTTTTGACATCCTCTGTATTGCTCAAAGTATGTTATGTTCTGCAAATAAAATGCTGCTTATTGGTGGAATATCGATTTAGTATCTGTAGGATCTGGGCCGATCCGTACTACGTTGTCTGATAGATACTTTGATACCATGCACTAGGCTGCAATATAAAACTTTTCTGGCAAGAAGGAAAGTCTCCTGATGTGAAAATGCTGCTATTTGTGATAACGGCTATTGTTTAGAAGAGGTGCCATGGCTACGCAGGCTGTTCTATTTTATTAGGCCATACTGTTAAGCTGTTTTGAATAAGCTGTTTTGAGCAGTGTTAAAAATAGTGTTTTCCTGGGTTTCAATGGGGAATTTT
Organism: Gephyroberyx darwinii; assembly: GCA_900660455.1. NCBI lineage: Eukaryota > Metazoa > Chordata > Actinopteri > Trachichthyiformes > Trachichthyidae > Gephyroberyx > Gephyroberyx darwinii. Next base: position 12,965 of record CABFOQ010000066.1, on the reverse strand, counting down.
AGTGTAAATGCTGTTTCAGAGACTTTTCCAACCTGCCAAGAATGAAATTCTGGAGGAAACTCTGAATACTTGAAACAAAAAAATGTTTGCTTGAAAATATGAATTGCAAGAAATATTGTCTGTCAGCAGCTTCAATCCAAAGATATAGAGTTGATTAACATTTCACTTTTTGTCACTAGATAATGGAGAATGCAGAGATAAACAACATCATCAAAATCGTTGGCCTCCAATACAAGAAGAGCTACGACGACGCGGAGTCGTTGCGAAGCCTGCGCTATGGCAAGATCATGATCATGACGGATCAGGTGACTTTCCTCATCTCAAAAGATTCACTTGGGCGAAATGACAATATATTGAAGCAGCTGAAGTGAGAAGGGTTTTTTTTGGTATTCCTTTCCCAGGATCAAGATGGCTCCCATATCAAAGGTCTGTTGATCAACTTCTTCCACCACAACTGGCCGTCCCTGCTGAAGCATACATTCCTGGAGGAGTTCATCACACCCATCGTCAAAGTAAGGCACACACACTTAGCCCAAGCAACTGAGGTGCAAAAAAAATGCGCAGATTACCCCTCCCCAATGCAATCTTTTGTGAATGTGGACCTCACTGTCGCTGATTTTGTATCTGTAGGTGAACAAGAACAAGCAAGAGCTGGCCTTCTACAGCATACCAGAGTTTGACGAGTGGAAGAAGCAAACGGACAACTACAAAACCTGGCATATAAAGTACTACAAAGGTTTGTTACTCAGATATATTCTGCCGCCAAACTCAAAAAAAAAAAGTTTGTGCCATCTCTGTTTGGATGCTATTTGTTGAAATGAATTGTCCTATATTTGTGTTCCAGGTTTGGGTACGAGTACAAGCAAAGAGGCAAAGGAGTACTTTTCTGACATGGAGAAACACCGGATCATGTTCAGATACAGTGGTGCAGAAGACGATGCTGCCATCACTCTGGTGAGTTTGCAGCTCTGTACTGTTGTCAGACGGCAAGACACCTGATTTATTCTAATGCAACTTTTTGATTAGATTCCACACAAGTATGTATGCATAAATATTGTATTATTATCCTAGGTTTGAGTTTTAGCATCCCATCGTCTGAATGCTGGCCTGCCAAAAACTAAATTCTCGAGGGATACACTGAATACTTGTATTTTTTGGCATGAAAATTGTCAAATTTGAAGCTATTTAATATTGGAACAAAATATTGGCTGTTGGCAGCTTCACTCCAAAAATATTAGTATTGGCCTTCCAAAACCCATTTTGGTTGCAACATAAGCCATTTGGATCTCCTAAGTGCATTAGAGCCTAAATGATTCAGTATAGGTTGAGCGGCAGTGTTTTCCTCGCCCTCCAGGCCTTCAGCAAGAAGAAAACAGACGACAGGAAGGAGTGGCTGACTAACTTCATGGAGGACAGACGCCAGAGGAGGATGCACGGCCTGCCTGAGGTTTGTGGCTTTGCTGAAAGAGGAAGTCCGCAAGTGTGAGGCAATGACGAGAGGAATAAAATAAAGATGTTTGTGAAGTTCTTTTGGGTTTTGAAGTGAGTGTTGCTCCCACTGCGGGAATTCTTTGGTCCAAACATCACAAACTCTTTTCCATTCAGCATTGTACTCCTTTGATTAGCTGGTATTTGATGGTTTGTGCGGTGTCCCCCAGATATCCGCTCGGAGACCAGTCAGTAAATGACTGTTTGTTACCGATTTCAAATGTGGGCTTTTCTCCCATGCCAAAACTGATCAGAGACCACCCCGATAAAACATTGCACCATTAATCAAAGTCCCTATTTATTCTATCTTTCATCCCCCAGCAATACCTGTACGGGACCCAAACGAGACACCTTTCCTACAACGACTTCATCAACAAAGAGCTGATCCTCTTTTCCAACTCTGACAATGAGAGATCCATTCCATCCTTGGTCGACGGTTCGTACGCAACACACACCTGGACGCCTCTCTAAACAGTTTTGAAGTGTGGATAGGAAAATGGTGTTGGTGTTCATTGAGCTCTCATTGAAGTCCTTTTTTAGCCTGAGATGAAGGGCTGCGTATTATCAAGGACCTACAATATGAATCAGTTTTGAAATTTTCATTTGATAGCAGTCCTGGTGAAACTTGGTCCCCTTCTGACAGCGTTGTGTTGTTTCCAGGTCTCAAGCCCGGCCAGAGGAAGGTGCTGTTCACCTGCATGAAGAGAAATGACAAAAGGGAGGTCAAAGTGGCCCAGCTGGCTGGTTCAGTGGCAGAGATGTCCGCCTACCATCACGGAGAGGTACAGGGATACGCATCACACCATTCCACATCCAACTCCTTAATCACATCTTCATTATATAGCCCTACAGAAGTGTGATGTAATGTAATGTTAAGCAACTCCTAAGTAGAGTATAACTATCCTGTAGCAATACTGACCAAATCGTTGCATTGCTTAAAGTGCTTTTTGTTTGTTTTACCCAACTAGCAAGCCCTCATGATGACCATCGTAAACTTGGCCCAGAACTTTGTGGGCAGTAACAATGTGAACGTCCTGCAGCCGCTGGGTCAGTTTGGTACCCGCATCAACGGGGGCAAGGATGCTGCCAGCCCTCGTTACATCTTCACCATGCTCAGGTAATGCAACGGGAAAGAATGATGGTGATTATATATTGGCAATATTGGCGAACCGGAATATCTAACCCAAAGTAAAATGTTGGTAATGGAAAGTCTTTAATGTCCTTTTCCCATTCTCCCAGTCCTCTAGCTAAGCTGCTATTCCCAGCAGTGGATTCCAACCTGCTCAAGTTCCTGTATGATGATAACCAGAAGGTGGAGCCGGAGTGGTACATTCCCATCATTCCTATGGTGCTGGTGAACGGTGCCGAGGGCATCGGGACAGGCTGGGCCTGTAAGATCCCCAACTATGACACCCGGGAGATTGTCAACAACATCAACCGAATGCTTAACCACCAGGACCCCCTGCCCATGGTACAGAGTCCTCAGGATGTTTAGAACTTGAATCACTTTGAATTTCTAATCTAGTGTTCGAGATGAAATGAAAAATAAATTCAGATTTCTCTTTTTTTTATCCTCTAATCTAAAATCTTTTCCCAAACAGCTCCCAAGCTACAAGAACTTCAAAGGGGTGATCCACGAACTGGGCCAGAACCAGTACCTGGTCAGCGGGGAGGTGCTGGTCCTAGATAAGAACACCATCGAGATCACTGAGCTACCAGTTCGCACATGGACACAGGTACTTTACTTCTTAGCTAGCTAATAATGGGTGATGTTGGCATGTTTTAAGATGAGATGAAACTTTAATGAGCCCTGTGGGGAAATTGGGACGTTAAAGCAGCAAATAAAAACAGCATACAGCACAAGAACGATAGAATATAAAGGTGAATTTACAGCATATAAACATGTTTACTGTGTAAAGCTCTGCAGTTTCTAAATGTTGGTGCTTATTTTCCATCTTATTATTCCCTGCTGTGGTCTAGACCTACAAGGAGTCGGTGCTGGAGCCCATGCTGCAGGGCACAGACAAAACACCGGCTCTCATCAGTGACTACAAGGAGTACCACACGGATTCCACCGTCAAGTTTGTGGTCCGCATGTCTGAGGAGAAGCTAGCCCAGGCTGAGGCGGCTGGTCTCCATAAAGTCTTCAAGCTGCAGTCCAGCCTCACTTGCAACTCTATGGTACGCACCAGCACTCTGTGGAAAGTTTTGGATTGGTCTCCCTCCGTTCGTCCACCACACCATGGCAATCGCCTGGGAGGAAATCTTTGTGTTTTCTTGTTTTGTGTTTATTGATGGTTATACTAAAACTGATTTATATTATAGAGACAGGGGTCTATGTGGAAAAATCCATTGTAGCAAGGTATTTTTACATGCACCCTTTGCAGGGTTGACTGAAACTGACTATATCCAGATTTACAATGTATAAATGTATAAATTAATTTCATTAATTTACTGATGCCTCGTTTCTGTGTGTACGTGTCCGGTTATCTGATTATTAAACTACTGCCTATACATGCACCTGTTCTATCATTAGGTGTTGTTTGACCACATGGGTTGTATGAAGAGGTACGACTCAGTCCAGGACATTCTCAAGGAGTTCTTCGAGCTCCGGCTGCACTACTACAAACTGAGGAAGGACTGGTTGTTGGGCAGCCTGGGAGCCGAGGCGTCCAAACTGTCCAACCAGGCCCGCTTTGTACTGGAGAAGATCGAAGGAAAAATTACAATTGGTAAGGAGACTGGAGACTAAAACATCATGCTATGTATCCGTTTCTAATTTAGCGATATGTTGAATGAGTGAGGTATGCTGCATTAATTGGTTACTAAACTTAACCTTTTGCACCTAACAGAGAACAAATCCAAGCGAGACCTGATTCGAATGCTTGTCCAGAAAGGCTTTGAGTCGGACCCAGTGGCCGCCTGGACCAAGGCTCAGGAAAAGGTGCAGTTTATATGGTTGGGACATTATTGTTGTGGAAGCTGGAAAAGATCAAAATCAATTCAGGTTGAGGGTTCCCCATAGACAACCAGTGTAGTATTGATACATTCATCATGTCAGAGGTGGACACTGATTGGTCCATATCCCATTTTTAGTAGATATATTGCTCTTAACCTAGTACAGATCTATCACCTCTGTGACCATGTGGCATAGAGTATTGTGTTTTCTGGCAGTAAAGTGATTTGACAGCTCTATGAGGGTGATTTTCTGTGCTGTGATCGGATGAGTTCATGTTCATGTTTTCTCCGATAGGCTCTAGACGAAGAGGACCGCGACCGCGACGGCAACGACAGTGACAGCTCGGTGGATTCTGGCTCCTCGTCGGGGCCCAACTTCAATTACATCCTCAACATGCCTCTGTGGTGCCTGACCAAGGAGAAGGTGGATGAGCTCCTCAAGCAGAGGGACCACAAGGTATGCTGTTTCAGTTGCATCTATATATGTTACCATAAATGTGTATCCTGTGCCATGCTCAACTTCGGACCACAGTTCAGACTTCATAGTGCAAAAAAACCCAACAGCATTTGACCTGCAATTCATTAACAAAGTCAATGTGTTGCTGTGCAGAGAGGAGAGCTGAATGACCTGCAGCAGAAATGCTCTGAGGAACTGTGGAAGGAGGACCTGGCGGTGTTCATCGAGGAGCTGGATGTAAGTGCTCATGGGAAACCAGTTCATGTTTACCAATTCATTTTCTGAACACTTGCTGATCTATGGATGCTTTGGTGTATAAGAAGATGATTGCTTTTATGGTTTCCATTAGGAAAAGCCATTTTTTTGGCCCTCATCTGGACATGGTCTGTACTTAGGAACTTATTGAATAATGTATTCCTGTCTTTTATTTATCAGAAAGTGGAGGCCCAGGAGCGTGATGACCAGAGTGCAGGAAGGGCGACCAAACTAGTGAAGGGTAAGGTGGGAAAACCCAAGGTGAAGAAGATGCACCTCGAGGAGACCATGCCCTCGCCGTTTGGCCGAAGGGTGGAGCCTCCGACTCAGCCCATGAAATCTGACGGCAGCAAGAAAGTACCCAAAAAGAAGAAGGTAAGGGCAGTTGTGAAAGGAAGTAAGTCACCATACTGTGTACTGAAAGTGAGGACTGGGCACAAAATGATCTGTTTCCATTTCTCGAAAGAGGAATCGATGTGAAATTATATGAAATTGTGGATTACTGGATGGGGGTGATGTCAGAAATAAATGGTGTGTTCTGTTCTCAGGGCGACTCAGACCTGGCGATGAAGATAGAGTTTGAAGACGACGGTTTGGTTGGGGAAGGAGGAACGGGGGAAAACTCTCTGAACTCGGCGACCCCGGCCAAAACCAAGGCTCCACGCGTGAAGAAAGAGAAGAAAGAGCCCGGTCAGCAAAAAACCCTCGACTTGTCTCTTCTCTCTGACACCAAACAACAGTAATGGCTTCCGCAACACTAATTCATTGTTGTAAGTAAATTGTCAGGCTGAAAATCTTTTCTTGGTTGCAGGGGCGCCTAGAGTGAGAAAGCCGGCTGTACCCAAAGTCCCCTCGGCCAAGAAGGTGAAAAAGCGCAACCCCTGGTCTGACGATGAGTCCAAATCAGACAGCGAGCTGGAGGGCAGTGAACCCATCATCCCCAGAGAGACCAAGTCCCAGAGAGCATCAGGTAGGGCTGCAAATATCATACAGGCTAGATTACAAGTTACTGTACAACAGGGAAAAAAGTTTGTTAATCTAGGATGAGTTTAGCAGTCTGTGTTGATATGAATAATGTCCGTCACTAGGTGAAATCTACAGCATCTGTTAGCTCTTATCTTTGCACATTTGACTAATATTGATGCTTTGATGCAGTGTGATCTGATTGGCTGGTGTTGTTTGGATGAGTCTGCGGTTGCAGTCTGATGCAACCAATACGAAACAGGAATGTTTATTCTACAGGGCATGGGATACGACACCGACAAACCTAAAATAAACTCACGTTTTTCAGCCTCCAAGCCCAAATACACGTTCGACTTCTCTGAGGAGGAGGACGACGATGACGACGGGGAGGAAAACGGCGGCGACGACGACGTGGCTTCCTCCCCAGTGAGGTCTTACAAGGACGACTTCATGCCCTCGGAAACCAAGGGGCACTACAACGACCACGATGATGACGACGACGACGAAGACGCCTATCCTCCTCCCAAACAGACGACCATGTAAGACTTGAACCGTAACCGTAACACAACAACAGACTACAGACTCCTTTAGTTTTATCATTGACGTTGTATGTGAAATGCCAACTACTTCATCACTCGCCCCGCTTCTCTTTCTCTGAAGGTCCACACCAGCAGCTAAAAAGAAGGAGTCGGCCAGCATCTTCTCCTCCAAATCGGCCTTCTCTGAAAAAAGCAACGACAGCGGTTAGTCTTCCTGGGATCAGGGTGGGATCACATGTTTGCTTCGGTCCGAACCACAGTGGAAATGTTGCATTCTTATATTCGGTTCGTCCCATTAAAAGCCAACAATTAAAAGTCCTTTGTAAACAAAGGAATCACAAGTAGCTTCATTATTGGGCAGAGTTTTGGTAACCTGTCATCCTGCCAGGTTACAGAATTTATTAGGGGGCGGAGTCAAAACAAATCTGATTCCAGTCCCTGTAGCTTTATACTTCATACCGGTTAAGAACATGCAAAGAAAAAGCTGAATGTCGGTCCAGACTCGCTTAATTTTGTTAAGCTAGGCTGTCCAAGCATGATGTCAACATCTGTCTCCTTGTGTAAATAACAATTGTTTGGTGCTAACACCAAGGAGTAAATACTCCAGAGTTCAGATAAACTGCTACAGAAAATGCTTGTTGTGAACGCACCCTTATCCATTCCCCACCTTAGTGTACGTGCCCTAACTCAAGTTTTCGGCCGAGTGCCATTCTCATGTTGTTTCTAGAATAGAAATAAGAAATCGGTTGGTGCTAAACATAGTGCAGCTGACATTTCCAACATGTCAACAACATGTGCATGAAAAATATGAAAACAATATTTGAATAACAGCAGGATGAGGGTGTGCAAAACAACTAAGTAGACCATACTGGGACAAATGACAAAAGAGTACAATGTGGGGCATTCTGGTGGCTCAGTGGTCTAAGGCACATAATACATAACGGTGGCGTCCTTGGTTCGAATCCGGCCCAGGACCTATGACGCGTGTCATCCCTCCTCTCACCTGATCTTTCTTGTCTCTCTCTGCTGACTGTCAAATAAAGGCAAAAATGCCAAGAAATAATCTTTTGAAAAGTCTGCCCAATGTGAAAGTAGATCCATAATATATATGACGTGATTGTATGCATGGCGGTGGGTTAACGGTGCGTTTGACACTGTCTTGCAGATGGGTCCAAGTCCAACAGCGACGACGACAACGGCCCGGTGTCCTCTTACTCCAGCAGCTCTGCATTCGACAAACCATCGCCAGCAAAGAAAGGTAACGCCTCACCACTTCCACCAGGGGGAGCCAAACACCACGTAATGGGGGAGGTTATAGAATAGTTTACTGATTACTTTACAATACTTTATGGTCAATGATATGAAGTGTATCTGCTTTTTGGATTGATAGAAAGGATGATCTCTTCTTTTCTTTCTTAATAAATCTGTATACATGGATAACTAGCAGTTAAAAGCATAACTGGTGGCTTTTCAGAGGATTTGTTTATGCTTCAAATGGGTTTATAATCTGCTTTTAATGCAACAGTGTTACTGTAAATTCTTTCATTCTTAGTATTCATCTGTTAGTATTTGCTTTTAATATTTGAGCTTTTCTTTGTCAACCTGAACAGCTAAGAAGCCCTCTGATGCAGCTCCCAAACCCAAGAAACCACCAGCACCCAAAGCAAAGAAACCAGATAAATCAATCTGGGACTCCGACTCTGATACCGGGTCCAAGAAGCCGGCACCAGCTCTTAAAGGTACCGCTACACCACACCATCTTGGAAAAATTAATTTCAGCAGAAGCTTGTGACTGCCGACTGTTAGTTTTGGTGACCTTTTTTTTTTTGTTGAACTTGCTGCAGGTAAAAGCCGGGGGAGGAAGAGGAAGCCGTCTGACTCCGAGGAAGACAACTACAATCCAGTGAAGAAGCCTGGAAAAACTGCCAGCAGAGTGAGTTTACTTTGGGGTTTTTCATGTGCAGTGGCATTGTGTCCGTGCTTCTATGCATTAATGTCAAGATTGTCAAATCAGAAATGTCCTGATAGTTGTAGCCAGAAATAAGACCTGGGACATTCAGACCACAAAAATGTGAAATTTGCAACATAAACTGACAAATGTCGGTCATGGGAATTGTGCGGTATGTCATGGAATATGTTTATTAAAAAGGTGTAGGAACCCTGTTGCAAGGTTTCTGGTTATTGAAGGCCTTAAATTTCAAACAGTTACCTCTCACTGCCATTGGGAGCTGTCAGAGTGCAGAGACCCAACGCAGCTTTAATGCAATAATGAGACTGGCAGTGACTTAAATCATGACTGATTCTTACCCCGTTGCAGAAGTCAAAGAAAGCCACATCTGACGACGACATGGACAGTAACAGCCTGAGCATGATGGACGCCCTGTCCCGCGACCGGCCGGGCCGGGCCAAGAAGGAGGTCCGGTACTTCGCCGAGTCGGACAACGAGGAAGACGACGACGACATGTTCGACTAAAGCGACACCGGTCCCATTCAGACACACCCCGCTCGTATGGAAACTTTTTCCCGTTCTGTGTTCCCACAGACTTTTGTACATTTCTCCGTTTTATTTTATTTTCTTTATTGGTGATGTTCAATGATTTTTTATGTGTAGGTGTTTTACACTTTTTATTATACATATACAGGTTTCTTTTTTATTCTCATTGAAATGTTATGTATTTGTCCGAAGCGGCTTTTAGAAGTTTAGAATGGCGTGCTTTAGCACATTTTAATTGTTAAAATACTATGTACCTTTTTGAACATGAAGTTGAAAGTAAACAATGAAACGCAAATGGTTTTGCTGTCCTGGGATCTTTCTTGGCTGAACAATTTTACACTAAGAAGGAAAACAACCAACAATTTGACCACAAATCACCAATTTATCCTTTTTGCCTTAGACCCCATCCTCTGATCGGTTTGATGCTACTTACCATGAGATACACACATTACACACAGTATTACACACATTATTATTTTAAAATAAATATATTTTATTACTTTGCCAGGGCAGTTCATGGTAAAGTTGAACAGTATATGAACATAAAAAGCATTGTTAATGTACAAAGACGATATTTAAAATGGAGTGAAAACAGATCGAAGCTCAAACCTTGGAGCACCTGTAAGGATGTCTTCACTCTACGGGCTGGCAGCAGGTGCAGATGGGACGTAACCATAGCAACCCCCACCTCCCCCTTGCTTCCCGCCCACTTTCGACCAGTAAGACAAGATCATGTCTCACAGTAGCACAACAACTATACAACACTGCATATGATGGTGTGGTGAGGTTCTCGATAGCGATGGAACAAGGCGACGTCTACCAACGCCTGCAGGACAGACGCAACAACAGAGCTGCTGGTGATGATTGATATTGAGGTTCACAGTCGTTCTCTGGCTCCCAGTTACGGTGTTGCATCTAGGGTTAGACCGATACAGGGGGCCGATATTGGTCCGCCGTGCAGTTGGATTGATCAATACACCACTGGTTGTCTATGGGACGTCCTTAGCCTGAATGGGATCTAATGTGACATCTTGATTGGATTCCACACAAGTATGCATGGATGTTTTATTCTGGGGTGGGAGGGACTGACTTCTGCAATTTCTGGGCATGAAAATGGGAAATTTAAATTTAAAGGGAAAATCCACCCTAAAACACCACCACTGTTTAAAACTGCTATTGATAATACTGGTGTTGGCCAAACGTAGACGGCATGATAAGATATTTCTAGTGCAGCTACAATTTCATAGCAGAAAAAAAATTCAGAATCAAAGAGCAAGGGCTTCTTTCTAGACCAATCCAGGAGGGAGAAATCCATCAAAGAGGAGAGATGCCAATTTCTCCACCAACAGTAGCCTCAATAGACCAGAATGCAATGCAGCCGCGAGACGTGTTACATTTTGAGTAAGGAGAGCGGTTGCGATCATAGACGCACCCCAACGATCACAAACTAGTTTGCTAGCTAGCTAACAAGTGATGCTTTGGTTGAAAGCAACAAGTTCACATGTTCTCAGGGGATTGTCGAAAGGCATTCTGGGAAATGTAGGAAATCATTAACTGAAGTAAAAGTAAAAAAGTAAATTACAACACTTGATATCAGATTTTTTCCTTTAAAGATATTAAATATCGGCACTAAATATTAGGTCTCGGTTCAAAAACATCAGTATCGGCCTGCAAAACCCCTATCGGTCCAACCCCAGTTTCATCAGTTAATCCAGTGTCTTAACCAAATAGCTGTCAATTGATTAAGTTTGATTGATTGACGACAGCTAATTGGCACCCTGGCTAGAGAGGAGAGGGGTGGGGGGGGCAGCTCTGTTGTTTGACATGAGACGGGAACAGAACACGTGGACGACGTCGGGTGCTGAGGTGACTCAGCCGTCCAATTTGTCCCAGCGCTGGGCTTCTCATTCTTATTGTCCTACGTGGTGTGTGTGTGGTGTGTTGCGTTTGGGACGCGAGTCGAAGTTCCCAAGGACAAAATAATAAAGAGAGCGTTTGTTTCCACAGAGCTGCCAGTTGGAATGCAAAGCACACGCCGCTTATATAACACCTCTGCAGTGAGCTAGATAGTAGAATATTACAGTTACGTCGGTACAACATTCAACAGAAATGATAAAGTAATTCAGCATTGTGTGTGTGTGTGTGTGTGTCGTTTCCTAAAAAAGGAATAGATCGTAGTCCCTGCTGGGTCCAGGCGCCCCCTGGAGGGCTGGGCCGGATGCTGCAGGGGCGGATGTGGACATTCGTCGGCTGTGAAGGTTTTTCCAGCTTTTAAAAAAAAAACACCGAGATGCCTCCCCTTCATCTCTCACCAGGAGAGCAAGACGCAGAGAGAGAGAGAGCATTTCCTATGGTACAGTGAGACAGAAGCTCCTTAACACTGCATATCATTCCATTATTCACATTCAAACATGGTAAAACAAAGAAAAAGAAGCAACAAAGTGAAACAGCTCCGTTTTTCCCTTATGATATGTATTTTCCGAGCGGGGGGTGAGGGGGACGTCCTGTTCTGCCGGGGACCCTTCGCTTCCCTCGCCATCTTATTCGAAGAATGACACACTTGGCTACAACCGCTAGCCTTTGTGTCGTCCGGCCGAATGTTCAAAGGTCCATTATTTAAGTGCTACAGTTAGTATTTCCCATGTGCTATAATAGAGTAAACAGACCTGTCTTCAACCGCAAAGGATGCTGGGACAAGGTCATGTGAAGGGATCTGGGTGCTGTGAGAGGATATCCGAGCTAACGGAGTTCACTTTTATTACTATCGGTCTGTGACTGTGCAGGAAAGCAGCTTTCTAAGATGTTTTAATATCAGCCAATGAGATTAAGAGCTGGGTTGGATCGGCTGTCCACTTCTCGGGGGGCAGAGGGGTGAAAGGTCATCTGGAATCTCCTTCAAGGCAAGCGGCGCCGCTCCGTGCGCTTTCTGCGACGCCGGTGTACAATCTTTTTTTCTTCCCCTACCTCGGCAAAGCGGTTCGGTCGCGGGGGGGTTCACTTGTTTCAAACGAAGACACTTGCGTAAAGGGAACCAGAGGGGAAGGGGCTCGGCGCGTAAGGCCACGACGGAGCCCGTGTGCGTTTTGTAGTTGCTAGTAGCTGTAGATACGCCTTTGTTAGATTGGAAGTGCACTGATCGGGACGACTCATGAACGGTCCAAGTCGCCTGTCGCCGAAAAGCGTTGTCTCTGATCCACGGCCTAATGCGGAATATCGAGCGGCATCTAACAAGACCAATCTAATTTCAACGATTTGCTTTGCGGTAAGTTGATTTACCGAAGAGCTATCCATCAAAGCTGATCTCACGGGCTTGGCTCCTCCAAATCGAATCTCCCGCTCGCGTCCTCGAGGCCGCAAAAAAAGAAGTTCCACTTTGATCCGACGAGCGCGTATCGACGGCTCCCGCCCGTTGTGCTTCCCCTCCTTGAGGAAACAGCCGAGGAGGCTCGGCTGTCGATGCGGAGGGAAGCGTCGCAGACATGAGAGTTAGAAAAGACGAGGAAAAAACATTTAAATACGAGAAACAAATATAAAATATTAGACTTCCGTAATGTCTATATGCAGTAACATTCTAGATAAGTGTTTTTTAAGGGCTTACAAGTCGCCCCGCTTTCAACCTCGATGTATCGCCTCAAAGATAATATTCAAGACAATGAAAAAAGCACCACAAAATTCATCATAGAAACAAGAGATCTAACCATACAATGGTTATGTACAATGGATGCCGACAATACAAGATACAAGAGATGGGGAGAGAGAGACAGAGAGAGAGAGAGAGAGAGAGGGGGGGGGGGGCGGGGGGGGGGGGAGA
>CABFOQ010000065.1:0-13688 GCA_900660455.1 Gephyroberyx darwinii | reverse complement strand
ACGCACACAGACACACACACACACACACACACACACACACACACACACACACACACACACACACACACACACAGAGGCACAGCTACATAAAGGAGTGGATAAAAGCAATTGTCATTTCAAATGTTCTATGCAATGATTCATTTTGAACCTGGAAGTGATTCAACCTAAAAAAAAGTTTATTATCATCATTGTAATTCACATCCACATTCAAATGTAAACTGAAATGTTAAAAATGGTCATGAAAATGTTTTTACTTAGCAACTTGTCTGTATGAATTTGAATATTGAATATTGAACTAGAATTGTTTTTATTTCCGTGGCATGTTTAGACCCCTCACTCCCCACTGGGGGACTTGTTGCCAAAGGGTAAACTGTGTAGACTGTCAGTTTTGAATGTCCACCATCATGTCGCTTTTAAGCATGGGTTTGCTTGGCTTTGTCTGGCTGTTCGTATGCCCTCATTCAGTCTTTGTGTGTTTTGGCTGACCAGGGCTCCTCAGTGTTTGGCTTGCAGTTACTGCCTGTGCTGCTATAAACCTGTGATACAGATGGTCAGCACTTCTCGTTAATATCGTCAATGTACATATCGGGTATCGGTATATAATCTGTGGGGTAAAATGGAATGCTTCTATTGGATAGCCTATTCCTTTGTTGATTAGACCGTTCAGCAGCCAAGCCATTGGAAAGGTGCATGATTAGATCTTATATCCCTGGAAGTTATACCTGAATGAACACAGTGAGGCATGATTTCACCAGGGTTTGACTACCAAACCTTGAATTTCACAGGCCAACCTATAGAGAATGTTGATTAGTAACACATTCACATCTTCAACCCAAGCCAGTCATTCACCAAATCAGGGCATGTCATTTTGAAAGCACAAGCCTGACTGGAAGCAGTTGTTGCCCGATAAAACACAGAAATATGGAGGATGAGTTACAGTACCTCCAAGGGAATAGTGTAAGATCTGTAAACTGTTAGAAATACAAGAGGTGGAGAATGCCTCCAGGGAACATGGTGGACGGAGAGGTTTTCTGGTTTATATGAGGTGCATGAGACGAAACAGCCTTCAGTGCAGCCGTCCAGATCGACAGAAGGACAGACAGACACACATTCTTACTGTAAATACAGATTGATTCTTCTGTACAGCTTTTGAGTTCCAAGTATGGCTTTCATGTGCATCCCCATGCCGTACTTGCTGCCAATTTTTGTGTATAAAAGAATATTTATTACCACAATGATGAGAATGATGATGATGATTATTATTGAATGAGCATAGTGTATGTGGCTGACTCGTATTGACTGTTGACAACAGTGGAACAAACTTGTATTCAGAAACATATCCAGTCTGTGTAGAGTTTCTATACATATTGTGTTTGAAAAACAGGAATAACCTCTATGGCAAGTGCAATATAGGATGCCTTTGTCAGACTATCAGGAGGTCTTTAAGTTAATGGATATGATCTATAAGGCGATGAGAGTTAAGGCAAGCAAAGAAAAAAATGAAACAAAAAATCTGGAAAATGTCATTCACTGTTGTAAGTGCAATGGGCAAAATGTCAGTTGTGTATCCATTGTGAAACCTTGTGTTCTATTCAGTGTATTCCTGTAAACGGATAGAGTAAATTTTGGTGCATCATGTCAAGTAATGTGATTAATGAAAATATTGACCCTGCAATTTCCAAACAGAAAAAGAATAAAGAGAAAATGAATATATTGTGGTTATTGCCTTCAGTGTGTGTGTGTGTGTGTGTGTGTGTGTGTGTGTGTGTCACCTATTTCTTGTCAGTATTGACTGATACGACTAGGACACCTGAGTCCTGTCGCGGCTTTGCTACAGACAAAGGAGAAATCAGAAGTAAAGCAAAGAGACTGTTCAGATAACAACGAGCTTTACGCACTGAAGCAGGGATGACTTATGCCGGTGTGGGTGACAGGTAGGCAGGAGCAGCCAGGGGATAAGTGTTTGTGTAGGGAAAGATGGAGGTGTGTGTGTTTGTGTGGGAGCACCAGTGTGTGCATGCATGTGTGTGCGTTTGTTTGTTTGGGTGTGTGCAAGAGAGCGAGAGAGAATTGATATTAGTTTCTGCTGTTGCTGTCACTCACCTCTGTCCCTTTTTCTCCACTCAGTTTGAATAAGGTTACCTTCACAGATATGATGTTATGAAGATGTTTCTGTTGTAAAACCACTGAATGTATTTGCCCTCTGTATTTCCAAAAATCCTTGATGCATGTAGAAAGGAGCACACAGGGCCAGCTTCAGCTATATGCATCATATTCAAATACTTAAGCAGCCTAATTGGCCTGCACAAAAATAAATATTGCAATTCTATACTGTACATGTTCTGACTTTTAATCATTTTTTTAACACTATGTAGGCCTAAATGTATTTGGAAGCACATATTTATCATGTTGTGCTTGAGCTCACTTGTCCAGTGAGCATAGTTGCCAAAGGATCTCTTCAAAGTAATAATGTCTTTTGTCTATTTACACCTTTTCTTGTCAAAACTTCACAATATTTCTTGGGATACTGTAACGTATTTTAAATGTTACTGTTCAAAGATGTAAATATGTTTAACTGTTATTTACAGCTACATTATCACAAATCGCATCACATCAAATAGAGCTGTTTAAATTGTGCCAATTTACTCATGACCACAGATATGAAACTTTGACGGGCCCTTAGAAGTGATTGAATGAGGTGCAGAAGCCAGTATTAATACCCCATCAAGAGGGCTGTACCTACATCCAGGCCATCTCTACAGTGCAAGCTGTGGTATTAAGTAGTGCTTGAAGAGATTGACCCTATAAGCTGTCATGTTCCTCTACTTGAGAATGTGAGGTGCTACAGCAAAGTGGACAGAGACAGAGGTGAATGAACCACCAAGTTGCTATAAATCCACAATCCAGTCTGTAGCTCCCCTATCCCTGAGATAGTGTGGTAGCAGATAGTCAGCGCCACAGACCTTGACTGCCCTCATCTGGTCATGTACAGAATGTCAAGTTGTAGATTCACCTTCATAAGGGCATATGTAGAATTTTGGATAATAAAAGTAAAACATTCAGTGAATTGCAAAAATAAATTTTCCTCTTGAACTGGATAACTGAGGCAGAAATCCTCTCTCTCAGCAGGTTCTGAGAAAGGCCCAGGCAATATTAGATGACAAGTCACTCAATGAATTCAATCTACTCCCATCAAGGGCTTTCTGGTGTAACATTGGACAATTGTACATTTTTATAATTTCAGCCATATGCACATGGCTACTGCCCTCTGGCTGCACTCTGCACTTTAATAGCACAAATACAGCTGTTGACCTGGTAATTTGTCCTCTCTTGTCTCTTTTTGTTATGTGATATGTTTGTTCTATGTCTTGTATTCAATGTTTTTACCTTTTAGTTGCATCATTTAATTTAACCCATGTGGCATAAATACAGTTTTATTGAATTTAATTGAATAATACAATATAACTTTCTTAATATTGCTCTTTACATGTATTGCACTTTCACTTTCAGGGATGTTTCAGTACGGTATGTCACACAGAACACCTAACTCTAACCCTAGAGAGGACAAACAGGACCCATCACAGACAAAACAAAGACCACCTTACTCAAAAAGAACATAAAACATCAGCTCTAAATAATACAAAATAATGGAACAACTGGAACACAGAACTCCTAGATCACAAAGAACACAGAACACTCATCCCAATTAGAACACAGAACCCTCCAACTCGCCAAAGACATTCTCACCAAAACCCTGTAGTGTTTCTCAGCTTGCTATAATCTCTGATATCACAGCCCAAAAATTCCAACTATAGCACGGAATATTAGTACAAGTACAAGACATGTGAGGAGAATATTGAGTTTGTTACTTTCGATTTCGTGGAACTGAATATGCTATTTTCATTTTGTAGACAGCTTATAAGGTTATATTTAAATAAAATTGTTTATTCATGTGTATTTATTCATTTGTATTTAAATTACCACAACGTTTATTTTGTGGTACAAAATCCACATTTTGTGGGACGAAAATGTATTTTGTAGATGAAATAAAGGTAATACATTTTATTTTATTATTTTGATTTAACTTCCATACATGCTGAAGTTGTAGCCGAAGTGGTCAAAGGTAGAGTGGGAGAGTTTGAGACAGACTTGAAGCTTGCAGACGACCAACGTGCCACATACTTGGTGATGTCATCAGTGTTGTCCCAGTTGCCCCTTTTATACTTGCTGATGAGCCACGCGTGTCCCTGGAAATACATCTCTGAAGTCTGCAAGCGCTCTGTCCTCGAGTCCAGGCGGTGCAGGTTTAGGATTGGGCCTATATCAAGCATACGGCTGAGTTAATGCTTTCTGTGTGACAAAACGTGGCATTGGCATTCATGCTTCAGCTAGGAAGGAGCTAGGAGTAATGGCCATGAGAAGAAACTGAATGTGGTTTGTTCAAAGCTGCAAACTGCACCCTAATTTTTATATTATTGAGCTGAGCTTTCTGCTTTTTAGCTGACATTAAAAGACATTTTCTTTGGCGCCACCTTGTGGCAGTAATGTTCAACAACAGCACGAATGCAATCTTTTTTTCTTTCTCTCGCCACAGGATTTCAAAAGAAAAGATCACTGGAATGGGAGTCTATGTGTGACAAAGATTTTTGGAGCATAACTGTAGCCTGTACAGACATATGGAAGACATATACTGCAGGACTGCAGTACCAGGTTTGGAGGTCACACACACACGTGCGCACATATACACACACGCACATACTTTTTTTTTTCTGTTGACAATTTTCTTTTATGCAGGCAATTGTCCTAGAGGCTTCTCCAAGGAAGCTCTAACCCACGTTCAGTAGAACAGGTGAACGCTTGTATATAGCAGGTTGATTAATGATTTGCTATTATGGTCCTCAGTAATGGGTCACTTGACCTAGAGATTGTCCTCATATTATGGGCATAAATAGAGGTCATTAATCTATAATTGGGAAGCTTGCATACAGCCATTTCCTGAAAGACAAATGACAATTGCCGCAGCCTCTGTGGGCTAACCTGGGTTATTACCATCAGTGATGACCTCAGAGGAGAATGTGATTTTGTGACTCACCCGTTAGTGATGGGAAATGTGACATGTGTACTGTATGAGGAAGCCTGCCATACCACCTGAGAACAACCAAAAGTGAATTGCACTCATTAAACCTGTTATTTCTATGCCATCAGCAGTCACCCTGTACTGACATGATACACTGACACTTCTCAGAATCAAGCCCATTTCTTGGAGTAAAACCGCATAATTTTATCATCCCAACAAGCTGACTTTTTATTTGTGATGCGACTATGATATTTCTCAACACCTCTGCCCAGTCATTTAATTGCAAAGCTTCTCCATATACTGTTTTCATTTATGTACTGCAATCATCATTTTTTTGTAAATGTGAACATACATTAACATTCCATCCATTTCTAAATCTCAGGAGGGCATTCTTTACAACAAGCCAAGTTTTTGAAAGTCAGCAAATAAAGTAAATCCAACGTAATTCTCATAAAATGTAGTGGAAGTCAGATGCACTTTGATCCATTAACAACGCCACAAGGAGCCAGCAGAGGACAGTCCACAACCCTATTAGCTCTAAATATGTCGAAATTAATCACTAGCAAAGTGACAAATGAAAAGGGTCTAGGGAGAAAGGGAGAATTGCCTGCTCAGGTTTTCCTCTCTCACCTGTCACTCATTCTTTATTTGCTTGCTTGAGATTCCCACAGACTGCATAATCAATACACAGCCCTTTGATAATTAAACCATCCTTTGCCATCCGCTATGCTTTCTAAGGGGTTTGTTTGTCCCGGAAACGGGAACCTTTGCTGCCTCGACTCAGGCACAATCAATAGTCTGATAATGATTGTCATCTCTCATCTCTCAATCTGGTGTTTTGTGCCACTCATTCCGTCTGGACTGTTAATGGTTATGTTGCCATGTTGAAGGGTACTTAGTTTTATTGTTGAATGAAAATGAATTGGCCTCAAATATATGTGTTAAATCTGTGACTGAGATTTAACAACGGTTTTAAGTGCTTATTTTGCATTTTTTATTTGTAGGTATTTGGTGTGCATGTGTGTGTGAAAAGAGCACTTTCACACCAAAATGTGTTTAGAAGACCCAGGAGCATGCTTTGTGAGAAAGAGATTCAAAAAGGGTTTTAAATGTTCATTGTGTGGTGATTTATGAGAGGCAGAGGTTCTAATTTTCCACCTAGATAACAACTTGAAGGTCAATTTATATTTTAAATGGGAGAGGGCAGTCCACTCACCAGCATATATATTTTGTATTTATTCAGACAGTAAAGTAGAGAAGGAGACAAAGCCGAGGGGTTACAGGAGAGAAAGTTCTGGCAGCGCTCGGTCCCATGCCAGGAGGGTCACGTGTTTGGCACCAGAGGCAGAGGCACACGACTACCTCGCAATATATTAGAGGGAAAATATTGATTAGGAAACAGAAGCCTTGCCTAAATAAGGCATGAAATGAGACCAGCGAATCAGACGCAATGACACTACTCACCAGTCACCACTCACATTCTGACCATTACTCATAGGGATCTCCAACATAATTCAATGACTACATTGACATTTTTCAACTTCCCTTTTACATGTTCTGATACCTTGTGTCTCTGGTACAGACACAAAAGGTTTGTGAACCCCATGAGCAATTGTTTATGTTTTTAGAGGAAATTGTGCATGTAGCAAAATGAAAATAATGTAAAGGGAATTAGTGCAGGTGCAAAAGTAAATAAACCTCCTCTTGGTTCAATCAAGTAGATAAGAAGAATCATGTCGGTATCTAATGTAAGAATATTTGAGTAATCAAGAGTTGGTGTCTTTTCTGACAACGCTCTCATCACAAACCAACAGGCCAATTTCTCAAAAAGTTGGATTAGTCCTTTAAGGACTTTGGATTAGTCCTTTAAGGAGTAATCCAACTCCAGCATCTCCGTTAAGCCTATATACTAAAGTGAGTTCACACCTTCAGGCCATTCCTATCAACACAGGTGTCCCTTTATTTGAAAACCCAATAGACCATCAAACTTGTGTGCCATCCGTCAGGCAGAAATAAAGCATATGCCCAATCATTTGACTGTATCTTGAACATCCTGGAAAGAGGCACTCGATCACCTAGAGCAAAAAGAGAAAGGGCCGCTTACCTTCCTTCCCTGTGCATGTCACTGTGTGTATGTGTGTGTGTGTGTGTGTGTGTGTCTGTGTGGTTGCGATTCAGGCAAGCAACCACACGGAGATGCTGATGCTCCTCCTTCAGGCCCTGTCAAGCACACTTATCATCAGTGTTTACAATACAGAAGGGGTGAACGTCCTTATAATTCCAGGAGGCCTAAAGGCAAGAGTAGGAGGAAGACAGTAGCCAGGGGGACATTATTCTGTAATAGGAAAGCCTGCAGGGCTGTCAGTTGGAATACATCTGAAGGACATACTCACCTCATGGTGAAGTCAGTCTGTGAGGTCATGGGTTTGGACTGATTTATACAGGATAGAGGGTCCTATGTCGGTGCAGCTCACACAACCCTGGTCTTACACTGTGGGTGCCCTGAGGCAGAAACTACCTGTGATTTACAATACTGGGGCTCTACTGGAGAGGAGCTGATCTATTCTTTTATTGAAGACCACAAATCAAATACTTATGCTACATGCCGCTGTTTTATCCATTGGTTTTGCTCAATCTTGTAGGCTACTGTCTGATTTAAACTCAGAGACTAGTTGTCCTCCTGAACCGCCTGCAAAAGGAAGCAAATAACTAGTTTTAACTTTAAATTTCTCCACAATACCGACCAATAATGTTTCTTAGCTATTGGTAAAAACAAACCACAATAAACTGGATTCTTCTGGTGAATGTACCTAGAGGCATTACCCACAGTTTTGACTACTGACTATATGTGCATGTAGGTTACATACAGTTTGAACATATCTATCCTAAAATTTAACCTGTTCAAATGAGTTTGAACACGTGATTGAGACGTGATTGTGGCAATCTAATAAACGGGGCTCCAAAATAAATGAATGTAAATAGTGTCTGTTTTCAGGCACCTAATAACAACTGATGAAAAATGAATCGGGACGTAAGGGGTGAAGGGGGCTCGACTCATAATAACTCAAGGGAGTGTCAATGAACACAGCCAACGTTTCATACAGTAGGCTACTTAAATTCTGTGTAGGCCGATCACCGCATCTCATCCGCCCATCCCCTCCTGCCAGCTGCCACTTGCAGTAGTGGTGATGCTGCTCCCTGGTGTGTAGAGGAGGAGAGAGAGTGTGTCCGCTACCCAATGACAGCGCAGGATGCTGAGGTAGGTTGCTGGTGTGAATGGAGGCAACAAGATGCCTTCTTGAGCGGCGATGGGGAGGAATTAACATCGAAAAAGGTACATTTATTCTGTTTATTTTACAACCAATCTACCTGGGTGCGATGATTTTTACAATTACTCTTATAAACCAAGACGTGTGATTCCATTTTATGAGGGATTTGCTCACCGACTTGGTGGGAAAGCATCTGTGCGTTAAAAAAAATCATTCACATTCCGTGGTCGTTGAATTGCATAGACGCAGCCTGTCAGTGTTGATACCTAGGAATGAGCCGTTTAAACCTGTATTTATATGACAGACCAGAGGAATATTTCGTGATAAAATAATAATGTAGGGTTCCGTCGGCATTCCTACGGCAGGTTAGTCTTTTATTTCATTGGTGTACTCTAGCACTCGACGCACACCACGCTGGAGGTATGTAAAATGTAGGCCTGTCATGTACTGTCACGTTAGTCTTTGCGACGTGGTATCAAAGATTATTGACAGACAGTCTACACATCAGTTACATATTTCAGTTGGGTACAGAGGCCTAGATATAATTGATCTGTCGCGTATGTCTCAGAACATGGCCTTTTTTCTTCGGAAAAACAGCTGTCACAGTTTTCATGTGATAGGTTGGTGGAAGAAAGCATTCATCACCTGATTAGGCTTTGTGTGATTGATTCTTCAATATGCCACGCAAATAGAAACTAAAGCGACATGTGTCTGCTTGATACAGGCTACCGTTGAAAATTGCCATTTGGTTGACAGGTGAACGGGCCATTGGGAATAGAACGTTTTCATTTTGTCTTCTAATCAACCAATCATCGAAGCCAGTGGGAGGGCCTTAGGTAGGGCGTCAAGGTTCCGTAGTAGAATACGTGATGACTATCGACTATCGTGTCTAACCTATCGAAAAAGCTGCTGCACTACTGAGAACCTGTTGGTGGTTTTTGCTAGTATCAAAATCCTTATATCATGTCTTTACATGAAAGACAGATTTTTTTTTCTATAAATTTGGTCTTGATGTTTGTTTTCTGTATTAGTGTTTTATATTACTGATCTTTATAGTATTTTTTGACATAGTATTTAGAAACTTTTAATTAAATTATTTTTGAAAGCATCTTCGCTTTATTTATTTTTTTACATGTTCATAAGACTTTTGCACAGTACTGTAGTTCCTTCATAATCTTTGAGTTAGGTGCAAACGGCTTAATAATCAAATCAAATCAAATCAAATTTATTTGTATAGCCCTTAATCACCGTTACAGTCTCTAAGGGCTTCACAGTGCCCAACATGTGAAAACAATAAATGGTTAGTACACGACATCCCCCAGCCTTAGACCCTCACAGAGGACAAGGAAAAACTCCCAAAAAACCTTTTAGGAAAAATGGAAGAAACCTTGGGAGGGGCTACTCAGAGAGGGATCCCCCTACCAGGACGGTTGGGCGTGCAATAGATGCCAAGTTTGGGCAAGCAGCGTATACAGAGTTCATAAAAGTTTATTATGGTGGGACATCCAGATCTGATGTGGGGCATCACAGCATACGGCAGCTCAGTCGGTGTCATCGTCATTGTAATCAGAATCATTTGATTCCAAAGGTAATTCAGGTTTAACTGAGCTAAAACAAATTCCTGCATGACATTAGTCTCTCCTAATGGCTCTCAAAATGTCATGGTAGCCTTATAGAAATATAACCCTCGGCCTACAGAAGTGCTCACTGGCACAGCGTTGCCTATGGTGAAATCTTTATTTCAGAGCATCTGTATCCTCTCTTCTGTTTCCGCACCACTTATCTCTGAATTGCCAGTGGTAATTTCTTCAGCACTGGCATTTGCTGACAGTTCTTTGCACCGTGTAACTACGGCTGCTTGATAATAGGTTACCTGATCCATGTAAGGGCTGCACAATAAGGTTGGATCAAAAATGAATCGAAATCAGAGAAAAGTAAATGGACTGGAGTGATTTTTTTGAGTGGCGTATAACATGACTGTCTTTCAGTGGTGTACAGACAATTGATTTCCTATTTGAATTAGGTGTCCACTGTATACTGTAACATCCATGGTCTCACCACAAGGAATTCCTGTAAAGCACACCCATGCTAATGCTCTCTCAGTCGGTAGAGCGTGAGACTCTCAGTCTCAGGGTCGTGGGTTCAATACCCACATAGTGTCAGCTATCACCTTTGTAAGTTGCTTTGGATAAAAAGCGTCTGCTAAATGACTGTAATGTAATGTAATAACGCATAACATATGAAAAATGCCATAGCAGCAAGCTCGCTACAACCGGGGCCGCAACCGACAGAGACAAGGCAGGAGGGCAGAGTTAATGGGCCAGCAGGCCGCTTTATTTGCACCACAGCAGAATAATTTGACCCGGTCTTGACAGACGGTCACCACTGCTGGTCCACAGTCCGACTCAATCCTCCCGATCTCCTGTCGAACTCATGCACTCAGTCAGGCTCTCACTCTGACGCACACACATGCACTGTGGACGCATGTCTGAGTGAAGCCATACTCCAAATATTTTTCGTCCTATTTCCTACTTGTGGCTTTTTTCCCTTTCAATTTGTTTGTTAGCCGACACATCTTGTGGTGCCTTGCTTCCGCCGATTATAAACCGCACCTTCACATCGTGATATCAGCTTCCAGCAATTGAGGTCAAGGTTCAAAATATTTTTGTATGCAATTTCAGTAGAGATAGGTAGATAGATTATTTATCGTCCTCCTAAGAGGAAATTTGTTTCCAAAGTCTGTACACACACAGGAAAAAAAATACCACCCCCAGGGGTCGTGACCCCCAGGTCAAGAAGCCCTGCTCTAAGGGGCCAGGCATTGAAACCTTCTTTGTAGTGTTGTGTGCTCAGGAGATGCTCATGGCCTTTGTCACATATTCTCCTTGCTCTTTCCCTTCCATCCTCCCCTACCTTACTACTACTGTAAGTAGTTTCAGTTTAACAATTCTAAGCTAATTCTAAGCTAGGTCTTCATTTTAGAGATTTGTTCCCATAAAATAACAATGCATAGATGCATTGCGGTTTGTGCTTTAAAACATTTGCTAACCAGACTTCACAGACCTGCTGTAGCATATTGACCATTGAAGATAAGAATGGTAGAGCTTGGTGTTACACAGTATGTCTGCTCTATACGTGATGTTTGAGTTTAATTAGCTGGGGTCTCTCGGAGGGACAGTCTCCTGGAGAAAGAGACTTCTTTGACTTTGCTGCTGTATGTAGGCCTACCACCTTCCTCTAATATGGGCTGACATGCACTGTTACAGCCCTATTCTGGTCGATTCTTTTGTATTTGTATGTGTCCCTTCCATTTCCAATCAGTTGTTTCTCAATGTAACTAAGGGAGATGACAGTGTCCTGTCTGTCGTCCTCTGCCAGTCAGCTGTGATTGCCCCTAACCAAGTGTTTCCCCACAGACGATGCCTCAGCAGCCCATAGTGTGTGCAGATGAGGATTCTTATCAGCCAAAGTCTTATTTGATTTCATATTATGAGATGACTCGCTCATGTGAGGTTCCCTGCAACATGTTGTCATTTCATCTGCAGCTCAAAGAAATCGGTGGTACAGAATTTGCATGAAGTTGAAAGCAAAGATAAATCTGTTTGTGGGGTTTTGATGGAGAGATGGTTTCCAGAAAGGCTAGTGGCCATCTTGTAATCGCCTTGGCACTGGAGCAGGATTCGAACATATGACAACACCATCTGCAGGCTCTTTGAATAGATTTCCTCTCTGCAATTGACCAGAATTTTTTTTCCTCACCTTTTTGAAACTTAAGTTAGCGTTATGTAAGACTACCCAGGTGCTTTATCTCTGTTAGCCCAGGCATAGTCACCATGGCAACTGTGTCTGGGAACCAAGTGTCACCGGAAGGTAAAATGTACCCTGGTTAAAAGCGATATTTCACTTTGGTGTAAGATTTTCATTTTTTACCACAGACAGCTCTATATTATTCATGAACGGCCAGCCTGTGACGTTAACAGCCCCAGAAATCCCGAGTCACATCCCACATTTATCAGGATCTCTTTCAAACGCTCATTAACTTTATCAGGTCAGTGTCATGCACATTTCCTTTATCTTCTTTATCTGCTGATTGTAATGTCTATTTGTATTTTAGCCAAAATCTGTCTACGCTGAGATTTAAGCTTGAGATGCCATTTAAGGGTGGTGCCATTATTTCACCATGAAAAATTAAGACCCTCATTATCCTCACTTCCTTTTTAGCCGGCATGATGTTGAAAAGTTAATTTTATCTCATTCAGCTAACCAATCAATGGGAATCGTGTCATTTGTTTTTAGGGAATTTGTTCTTCAAGTGTTAACTATGATGAATATTTTCAGACCAGTAAACAGACATGCTTACAAATATTGCTTGGCATTTTAAGCTGCATATTTCTCTGGTCTTTGATAAAACGGCTCATCTTTGTAAAGTAAGACCAAGAACTGAAACCATGTTGTGAATGCTTAAATGCTCAGTTTGTTTTTTTACTGCACTGAGTCAGATATATTACACAGGTAGAGGTACAGGTTACATTCATGTATTGCCCTTTTTCAATAGTTCCAAGTTCCAGGACCCTGTTGAGGTTTATCTGGGCCATGTAGTCTCTCAGTAGGGACGTGGTTTTGGGCCTTAGAGTGTTTCAGTACAATTTCACTAATTGTTAGTGGACATTCACTTCATCAAATTTTGCAGAATGTTTTTTCTACAAATCGTGGCAAACAGTTTGCTCCCAATTCAAAACCAATCACTGATCTAGACAACAGACCAATAATGACATGATTTTTTTTGTGTGCTGCGAGGTTGCAAAGGTGCACTCTCTCTCCTGATTGGGTCAGCAGCGTTAACAGGATTTGGATGAATGTTTGCATTTGGGAAAGCCAGGTTGATGCTGGGAGTCCCAGTGGGTTACTTGGAATACGAGGCGAACAAAATCTGACAGCGGGCTGCCGGTAGTGACTCACCCAGTCTTGAAACTAAGGCAACTGTCTCTCTCTTCATCCCGAACATCATGAAGGGTGAATCTGTGTTTTTATCAGCGTAATTACAAAGGGGGATGTCCTTATTTATTGTTTTTAAGTGTATGCATTTTTTTTATTTTTTTTTTACATATGCCTTTCCTCTGACACAAAAAGTGGTAATTTGCCTAACAATCACTTCTCTCCTGTTTTCTCAGATCTGACTTTGATGCAATAAGCCACCCATGTGTGATTCAGAGAGTCAGAGCAGTCTCATTTCAGCGTGCCCCTGGTAAGGACCCTCTGGTGGCCACACCTCCCACATACACAGGACATGTACGGCAGTGCCAGAGCAGTAGGCCATATAGAGAGCAGCCCCGCACGGTCCC